>CABHPP010129735.1:5741-25043 GCA_902168425.1 Peromyscus attwateri | reverse complement strand
AGTTGCTGGCCATTCTCCTTCCCTCCTTCCTGCTACCACATACGGGGTGGTGGTGGGGCAGTGGGAAGGGTGAATGCTGTCCCTGGTCCACAAGGAATGAAAGAGATGCCAACCATATCATATGTTATCCTGGCCAAGAGTCTTTTGTCAGAAAATTGGATAGTAGAAAGGGGCCATTTATTTACCTTGAAGTACCGTCATGATCCAAATTGCTAGAGCATTTGCTAGACTGCTTCAGGAAATGACTCCAGCCTGTTCTCGGGTCAGAAGTGCTTTAGGCACACTCCTGGAAGCCTTCTCATCTGAAATGGTTCTAGCAATGGGGAAAGCTCTGAGATGAAGCAAGAACATCCAGCGACCAGATCTAACTCGGGCACCAAGAAAGGGAAGAAATGATTGCCAGACCGATTCAAGCGGCAATGGAGGAATATCAGGCAGATTGGACACAAAGCTAAGACACTGACCCTGCAGACAGAGGCTTCCTTACAATGACACCCCCATACATACACATACACACACACACACACACACACACACACACACACACACACGGAAATTATGAAGAGACAGACACCAAGAGCCCGCAGAAAAAAAGAGGAAAGAAACTATTAAATCCCTCCATGTCACACATACCAAAGTGGCTCTGTGTTATAACGGGAAGTGCTATGTACAACAGCGGTGTGGCCCCTTGGAGCCCCTCTTGAATTAAACACTATTTGAAGGGAAGTTTAGGCAAGATTCCCATGCGTAACTTTCAATGTCAACAAATCCACTGTGATTTAATCCTCTTCAGTAAGTTAAATGATTTACGCCTCTTCTAGAACAAAAGATTCTTTTAAAAAGATGAAGATTTCAAAGAGTTCTGTGACATAAATTTGTTTTATAAAAATGGCCATGATTTCCTGCACAAACACATAGTTAGATTCTTCTTGTTTGTTTGTTTTTTGTTTTTTTGAGGCAGGGTTTCTCTGTGTAACAGTCGTGGCTGTCCTGGAACTCACTCTGTAGACCAGACTGGCCTCGAACTCAGAGATCCACTTGCTTCTGCCTTCTGAGTGCTTGGATTAAAAGGCATGTGCTACCCCGCCCAGCCCTAGATGCTTGAAAAAGATGTTATGGTTCAAATCTAAAGCTGTGTAACATTAACATCCATCTAGGTCCAGGAGAGTCTCCACTTCTTTTGAAGTGATTTTAAATCTTCAAAGGTAGTTTCCGAATCCCTTTTTATTTTCCTCAAAATAATTGAACCAGGAAGTCATAAACTTGAAAACCCTACCTCATTTATCAATCTAGGATAATTCTACAACCACATGAACGAAGTGCAAGACAATTCCTCCAAGCTTCAGTGGTCCACTTGCTCACTGCCTGGCTAGGAGAAAGCCAGGGCACCATTATTTAGAGAAGCTGTGCACGAAGAGCAAACACACTAGTCCCTGCTAGGTTCACTCATGAGTTTCAGAATCAATATCTGTCCCTTCACATAAACAGCAATACCCAACACTTGCTGATTTCTGGCTAAGAAAATGCTATTTATTTCCTGTGGATCAGAGACAGTCTGATTTAGACAGCAGAAGAAGTATATCCAAAAAGAGTTCTATTTCTAAATACTGTGTCATCAGACTTGGCAACAACTCTAGTTCTAGACAGGAAAAAAAAAAAAAAGACTACGCCTTATAATTAAATATCAAGTGGGCAATGACCTGCAATATAAAGTTATTCTGGTAGGAAAGAGTGATACGATATTAGGATATTGGGTAAGATAGAAAGAACGCCGCTGCTCTCCAACACAGATCTCAAATCCAAAGACACTACTAAATCATTGCTCCATGCGCTCAGCATCTCAAATTGTTAATAATAGACACAAATAAATAATTTGTGAAGAAAAAAGAAAGTACCTCATGTTTACATAGTGCCTTCTGTCTGAGATGCTGGAAACGTTTCACAATTCCATACAAGGGCGCAGTTAGAAGAATTATGCAAGCAGGCACCATTAGGGCCTTCTGTACCTTCACAGCGTATACCAGGAATGCTCTGACCACTGCATTGGTCCCAGAGCAAAAGCTCAGTGGGGCCAAAGCCAGGGCAGAGGAAGCCAGGGAGGGGAAGGATGCAAGGAGGATTAGTGGCAGGTGGGCTCACACTGATCACAGAGGTGACATCACTCCCTGGGAGCCCTGGGCAGAACAACTCTGAGCCAGAAAGAAATGAATATTCCTCTGTTCTATTGATAGCGCAGGAAGTTTTCAAAGGAAAATTACCAAAGGCACTTAGAGCTAACACATCACCTTCCACAGGAAGGAAAAAAAGAAGACGTATTCCAGAGTTCAGGGAGTCTTGCTTTTCACAGGTAAATTACTAAAATGGAGGGTTATTCCCTTTACCAGGTTTATGAGAGTAAATACCCCTATTTTAAAGACAGTAGACACGGTGGCATTTTCCAAACACCAAAGTAGAAATAAGTATAACGCTTTTTAAAAGGTTTGTTCTTCTTTTAAGATTTAAGTCAATTTTAAAGAAATAAATGACTAAAATGTAACAAGTTTTGCTTTGTTGAAAAATAAGGCTATGTAAAGACAGGCTATTCTCCAGCAAAAACCCCGATTACAAGGAGACACTTATAAATCCAAGAGCAGAATCATGTGACCTCAGAGGTTGGCTGCACCTTTAGGGACCATTCTCTGTTCTGGGTTGGCCTTGTTTTCTGGCTGTGCATGGGCAAAATTCAGATGGGTCAATGCCCATTATTAGGTCCTACCTGGTTTGAACATTTAAGTTTCCTTCTCATACAAAGTCAATGGTAAGTTATTCACAGATAAATTGAAGTAGAAATCAGTGTATACATGTTAGCTTGTGCCATGGCCCCCCAGTACCTTCAAGAGATTGCTTCTGGGACTACCAAGGTTAATGCAGTCCAGGCATGCTCAAACCTTTTATAAAATGGTGTAGCATTTGCATGTAACCCACTCCGCTCCTCCCGCATAGCTTAAATCCCCTCTAGATTACTTACTATGTTTAACACAATGGAAATGATGTGCAAACTGTTGTTATCCAGAATTGGGCAAGGAACAATGACAGGAACATCTACATGCATTTCATACAGACATTTGTTGTTGTTTTTAATACCACCGACTCTTGATTAGTTGAACCTGTGGCTATGGAATGTAAGGATGCAGACAGCTGGCTGTCTTTGTTTATACAGATGATTTGTTCATTCACTCGCTAAAGATTAAAAGAGAACTGGAGATAGGCAAAAGGAGGGTTGTTCATTCTACTTGCATTGCAAAAATGCTTTTAGTCTTCTGGTCCACTGCCCTGGTTACTTACTCTCTGGAACAGCGCAGCAAGAATTTACAGATCCTATTTCCAAACCTTGACTCAGTCACAAACAGAGAGATATAAGACAGACTAAGAAACATTCAAAAAAAATTTCTCTCTGTTTTCTTCCATGTTGTCAGATTGAGAATGTCTGGGACTAGGAGAGGCAAAGGCATTTACAGTTTCATTTTTCTAATGACAAAAGCCAGAAATTTAAAATCAACCAAATATTGTTCCTATGGGCTGGGGAAATAACTCAAGTTGGAGACTCCAAGTTTGAGTGTCCAGAGCCCATGTGGAGCTGATGTGGCAGCAGGTGTCTGTAATGCCAACACTCCTCCAGTGAGTTGGGAGGTAGAGAGAGGAGGCTCTTCGGTATTAAATTAAAGAATTAAAGTCCACGTTTGTCATTTTCAGATGCTTTAGCTCAGACCACAGCACACAGTAGGTACTCAGGCCGCATTGATAGGTGGAGCTCTGGCTCAGGTTTGGAACTGATGCAGCAAGGTGTTAAATCTATGATGCCCAAACCATGTGTCAAGGAGAAGGCCTTCCATAGCTTTCCCCAAGCACCCTGAGGCAACCCTTTCCTTGCAGTTCCTAAAAACCCGTATAAGCTTGGGAGGTGAGCAGCCTGATAGACTCACAGATAGCCAACAAAGGAGCCAATGTTTCAAACCTGCAATCACTTGCTTGCCATTAATTTACACAGCTACCGAGTAGTCTGTATATAAAAACAGGGAAATCTGAACAGAGGACTTCTGTAATCAAGAAACGCTAGAAAAAAAAAAAAGTCCTATTGGGAATCCAGTTGGTTTAATTCTCAAATTCCATGTTCTAATTCCACTTCCTCTAGCCAGGGAGCTGACTTTGAAATGTAAGAAAGAGGCCCTGGAAAGGCCAGCTCCTCCTAACCCTAACTGTGACCTGGCAAATGTGCTACCCTCCTGGTATTAACACCTGCGAGGAATGTGAGCCAGGCTGCTGCCTTCCCCTGGGGCTCTGAAGGAAGGACAGGGAGGAAGTAGCAGGTACTTTGGCAAGATGATTATGAGAAATAAAACGTAGCCCCTTCACATGCAGTGATATTTGCTTATTGTAGAACAGCTAGGACATCAGAGATTTTCAGTTTTCATCCTGGATTTATGTCATGGTGACAGTGACCTACGCTTCAGCTCACAGTTCAGTGTGTGTAGATGAGGATGGCCACAGTCCCACAATGTAGATACAAATGTATGAAGCAACAAAAGATTCATCTTCAAAGGCAAGAATAGCTTGAGTTTTTATGATTACCATCTGGGTAATGGAAGACTTAACCAAAAGTAAGGAAGTGGGCCTTTCCTTTGAACATCATGTTTGATTTTCAGCCCAAGTGACTATTGTACTTCGTATATGCTAAGATAATCTCAAAAGAGAGGAAGTTGAGAAGCTATTTTTAATATAGTCAAAAATAGACAAAGATAAAAGAAAAAACATACAAAAAAGATGCGCGTGTCCACACTTTCTCCCAAATCAAGCTTTGCTCTTGAAGTAGGGAGGGAATAGAGGGAAAACAAGAGAATTCTCAATCTTTCCAGCCTGGGTATAGGAGCCTGGGTGTACAGGGGCCTGGGTGTACAGGAGCCTGGGTGTACAGGGGCCCGGGTGTACAGGGGCCTGGGTGTACGGGTGTGTAGCCTCCCCACCTTGTTGTCAAGGTAAACAGCCCCCTCTCCTTTCTTTGCTTAATGCGATGCAAAAAGGGATGATGGTCTCTTTGCTTAGTGCCTTACTAAATCAACATCCCCTCTGAGTTCATGTTGAAGTCAGGAACTCATATTTGTTTACGGTTTATCCATGTTTATAGTGGCTATATGTGTGATATGGTTACTATCCCAGAATAGCAACAGGCAGGGGATGGAGCCTTTATCTCAAGAGTCACATGGAAGCAAACCCGACCATGGTTCCCCTAAGAGGAGTGAAGAGCTAGACCAGGAACCAAGAGAAAAATGTTCAGTAATGCTGGGCGGTGGTGGCCCACGCCTTTAATCCCAGCACTCGGGAGGCAGAGCCAGGCGGATCTCTGTGAGTTCGAGGCCAGCCTGAGCTACTGAGTGAATTCCAGGAAAGGCGCAAAGCTACACAGAGAAACCCTGTCTCGAAAAACCAAAAAAAAAAAAAGTTCAGTAATGGACATATATAATCCATATTTTATCGTGTATGTATAATTACTTACATTTTATGTGGTAACATATAATTATCATATATAATATGTACAATTTTAAGCAAGTAAAATAAAATAATAGTCCCCAAACCAGGGAAACTAAATAAAATAAAAGACCAGTCTCAAGTGCCAAGGAAACACTGTCAGTAATTTCATATCAAGATCTGAATTCTGTTATGATATTAAGCACTTTTCCTGTGCTTCTAGGCCTTCCTCGTCTGCAAGAAACTAGGGCAGGTGGCTGGAGAGATGACTGCAGTTATGAGCACTGGCTTCTGTTCCAGAGGACCAGGGTTCAATACCTAGTGCCCACACAATGGCTCAATACCATCTATCTAAAACTCCAGTTCCAGGGGGATCTGATGCCCTCTTCTGGACTCCTTGGAAACTGCACACACCGTGCACAGACAGACATTCGGGCAGAACACGCATACACGTGAAATAAAAATAAATAAAAATCTCAAAACGAGAGAGAGAGAGAGAGAGAGAGAGACAGAGAGAGAGAGACAGAGAGAGAGACAGAGAGAGAGAGAGAGCAAAAGTAGAGCAGGATACAGGATGTGCTGGGAGCGTCTGAATCAGAGCTTGCCCACTGGGGATATCTTCAGGTTTTACTTTCCTCATTCCCCGCTTTATGTCTGAGCAAAGCAACAGGTGTGTGGAAAGGGAAACATAATCCCAAAGGGCAAAGGCCATTTCCTCCTGCTGTCTTACACCCTGGCTTGACTGGCAGTGTGATTACAGGCCCCTGGCATGTGCACTCGGGCAGCCCATCCCAGCTGTCCTGACACTTGGCTGCACACGGCTCTTTGGCAGGTGTTTGGCTCCCTTTCCTTTTGTCATGCCCAGCCTGGACCGGCTGTTAGCAGGGGAGTCCAAGGACAATATTTCCCAAGCACACTGGGCAGGGTTTTGGAAACTACTCCAAGCTGGATAAACGGTGGTAACAGTGCTTCCCTTGTCTCATTGGCTAGAGAGGGAAATACATATCTAATAATCCCCCAAAATGCAAATAATAAAGTGCGATGACGAAAGGATTGAAAGAGCAATAGAGAGACGAGCTCCCGACTAGAAAACACTGGGAACCCTTTCTGGAAAACTAATAGTAAAGCTGTGCGCCTGGAGACAGAAACAAGGTGCGGCCTATGACAAGGGAGGTCCAGGTGGGGAAGCAGCCGCTGAGAATGGCCTGGGTGGGGAGGAGGTGAGGCAGAGGAGGTGAGGCAGAGGAGATCTCAGCACAAACAGTGAGAAAGTCATGGTGAAAGTGGCGTCAGTGTGGAGAGGACAGTGACAGTTCGCAGGAATATTTAGGTGTGGATAACTTTCCCCACGCTACATCTCTGTGCAATCTGAATTAGACTTAAAAGAATTCTATGATCTAATTTCTGTTTCTTAAAAAAAGAATTAGCATGGCTGATATGAAGGGAATGGACTGAAGATGTGAAGAGAATGGACTAGAGAATGGAATGGCCTGAAGAGGCAAAAGCCCAAAAGTGAAAAGACGGGATTTTGATGAATTCAAAGAGAATGCTGTCAGGGGAGATGTAGAGACTCTAGTAATTAAAAAACGCTGGGGTCATGGATTATGTTATGGTGAAGGGTGTGTTAAAATCAGCATCCAGGTTCCTGCTGGAGCCATCAAATGGGTAGAGCTGAACGTTCTTAGATTCAGAAAACTGGAGGATGTGGGGGGCGGGGTGGGCAGAAAGCAGACGTGGCCCACAAGGAGTAGGAGATTAAGAGTTCCATTGTGGGTAAGTGTAGTTGAAAACAGCTATGAAATATCTGTGGGGAGATGTCAGGTGGGCTATGCAAGTTCAGACCAGAGTTGTTGGCTAGAAGTGTGCATGTGAGTCACCATCATCCCAGGTTGTTAGAAGCCATGGCTTTATAAGAAATATTAAGATCATGGTAGAGATGGCTCAGAGGTTAAGAGCACTGCTTGCTCTTCCAAAGGTTCTGAGTTCAATTCCCAGCAACCACATGGTGGCTCACAGCCATCTGTAATGAGATCTGGTGCCCTCTTCTGGCCTGCAGGGATACATGTAGACAGAACACTGTATACATAATAAATAAATAAATCTTAAAAAAAAGAAATACCAGGATAAAAGAACTGAGTTCAGGTCATAGATGAATACTGGAGAGATCAGAGTAAGAGAAAGGGAGCTGAGGAAATATCTGTCAATATAGTGCTTGCCGTGAAAACAGAAGGATCCCCTAAACCCACATTAAAAAATATCCATGTGTGGTGGCACACTGGGAAGGCAGGGACAGGTGATCTTTGGGGCTCATTGGCTAGCCTGCTTAGCTTAATTGGTGATTTACAGGCTAGTGAGAGACCCTGCCTCAAAAAAGCAAGGTAGGAACCAGGGTGATGGCTCCGCAGGCAAGTCAGATGACCTGACTTTGATGCCCCAGAGCCACATGGTAGAAGACCAGCACCAACTCCTATAAGTTGTTCTCTGACCTCCACACACACGCCATAGAGCATGCACAAACAGAATAATTTTTAAAGGACAAGGCAGATGGTCCCTGAAGAACAACACCTGAGGTTGACCTCTGTCCTCCACATGAGCCTGTACACATGTGCACGCGTGCACGCGCACACACACACACACACACACACACACACACACACACACACACATTGGTGCAAGAGAAGGAACACCAGAAGAGGATGAGCTACAGAGCAAAGTGGGAGAAGGCAGGAAAAAAAAAATGCCGTGAGAAAAAAGTTGTCCACTGTATCAAATGCCACTCAGGAGCCTGACCATAAGAGTCTGAAAAGCACAGAGTGGGCTGGACTGTGCTGAAGGCCTTAGGAGTCTTAAAAGGAGAAATTTGATGGAACAGTGGAGAACAAGTCAACTGGAATGGGAAGGATGCTGAATCGGCAAATGAAGAAGAGACACAGTGTCTGCCAGTCAAATTGTTTGAGAAGTTTAGGATGCAGAGAGAAGGTATCTATTTTAACTGATGATACTCTAAGATAATAGTAGTAGTATGCTAACGGTACAGGTGCGGTAGGTAAACTGGCAAGGCTGGTGCAGAAATGCTGAAGTCTTGAGAGGTAGGATGGGATGGCCAAACATAGAGGCCAGAAATTCCCATGTCAGAAAATGCTAGAACAAGTTTCTTTATGATATAGGACAGTTCTGCCAAGTAGTGGTAAGTCGCTCTCTCTTTGGCTGTTTAGAATATGTAGTGACACCATCTGGCCCAGTCTTTGTTTCTGATCCCCTGCCCACCCCCCACCCCCCAGTCCTCCTTGGGAGCCCCTTACCCAAAGCCTGTTTCTGACATTTTTCACACCATGTGCTGAGAGACAATAACTCCACCTGCCAAGACCCACTAATCCCCTAACAGCTGCAGGATCTGGTCCATACCCTGAACTCTCCTTCTCGAATAGCTGGTCAGGAGGGATGGAGGGACTGAGCTGGCTTCTGGGCTTGTTTCTGCCAATGCTGCAGGATTTTTCTCTCTCCCTTAGGTCTTGAACACAGCACAGCTTTCCCTGGGAAGTCAGACCCAGCATTAGCCCAACTTGCTTCACTTTTGTGAATTTGATGCTAATGACAGGAAGACACTCTATGTGGAGACAGTGCTGTAGGCGGGCTATGCAAAGATAAACAGTTACGCTGGTTGGAGTGGCAGAGAGTTCACGGGGAACATAATGCCCTATTCTTAAGCCCCACGAGATTTCCATCATGGCACAAACTGCAGTATGATCACTACAGCATAATTCCATTTAATTAGTATTTTTGAATGGTAAAATACTAACTATACCAAAACAAGACGTCTGATACCACCAACAAAAGTTTCTGGATATCTCAATGCAAAGTCTTTGAGTAAGAAGATAAGCCATGAACTGAGACTGCCTGTATTTCAGTGTGTGTGTGTGTGTGTGTGTGTGTGTGTGTGTGTGTGTGTGTGTGTTGAGGGGGGGGTGCATTCACACACCATGGCACACATGTGGGAGTCAGAGGACATCGGCTGTTAGTCATTTTCTTTCACTTCAAGGCAGGGTCTCTCTTGTTTTGCCACTGTGTTGCATATTCTGGGCTAGCTGGCCCGGGAGCTTCTTAGGGGTGCTCCCGTCTCCACTTCCCACCTTGCTGGAGGAATTACAGATACATGCTGGGATTATAGACTCATGCCTCCATGTCTGGCTTTCCATTTGGGTTCAAAGGACCCTAACTCAGGTTGTCAAGCTTCCACAGCAAGGGCTTTTACCTTCTGAGTTATCCACCTCCCAGCCCCATACTTCAGGTTTATTCAGTTAACTCTTTGACTTGACTGTGAGCTAAAGAAAAACATGCCCACTATCCAAATAGGTTCTTGGAAATTTGAAAGGCTGGTTGTAGAAGGAGCCTACACAAAATCTGAGATGAAAAGGCTATGCAGTTTAATTTTGACATTCAGAAAATCAGAAAATCAAGTGGAATGTGTACACCAGCTTCCATTTCTCACAAAGTAATTCTGAGTTCAGCCTTTGACAATGAGATCCAATGCCCTTATTTACAGGTCTCAACCAGATAGGAGCCTCAAAAGGAAGTCACATGCAGTAGAAATTCCTTCCACACATGAACAGTAGAACTTACTCAAATTGAAACTGTTTTTTTTTTTTTTTTTTTCTTTTTTCTTTGCTTAATAGAGAACACGATAGGCAGGAAAGACTGTGTTAAATCTTGTTTGCTTCTTGCTAACCCAATTTGGAATTTTATTTTTAATTTTAGTCTTAGTCCAGCTGTTACTAAATCATAATGGAAGAGGAATGCATACTATTTCCAAGAGGGGGGAAAATTCCTCACTAACCAACTAGCACTTTTCATTCTAAGTTCTGCAAATTACTTTCCACAGTTTCCCTAGTGGCTGTCAGCTAATACTCAAGTTGTGGCCTGAAACACATAAGCAAGACCTGAGCACAGTGTCACCTGTGGCCTGTAGATCACTTGGCAGTGTGTGGGGACTGTCCCTGAAAACAGCAACACCTTTATTCAAGGAGCAGTGCACTTGCATTGGTGACAATGGCAAGGCCGGGAACTTGAGATGAATGGGGACCATTCATCTTCTCAATGAACAGGAAAGTAAACAGAAATGAGGCGGCTCCGTTTGACTATGCCCAAGCCAACCTGCAAGGACACTCGTGACAAGCATGCTCAGTACACTAAAAGTAATAAAAAAAAATTCAGACAAACAAATGAAAAACAGTAGAGTCAGAAGAGGAGAGAGGCTGATGTGGAAAAGGAACTTACTCATGAAGCCAGACCAGGCTGCCATGAGATAGGAAGGTTTCTCGGCATCCACAGTCTGTTACCTGGCAGGACTTTGCTTGGGACAACAGAGGACCTTAGAACTTCTTTCTAAGGCCACATTATTCAGCCCAAATCATGTAATTCCACTTAACATTTCAATTCCAGGAATTGGGACACCCGCCTTCCCCGTAAAAAGCACATTCTAATGTAGCCCGTTTACCTTGGTCTTTTCGCCTACGATGTTCTTTTCTAGTTCCGTGATTTTCCGGTTTAGATGATCCAGAATCTCCTTCTCCTTCATGAGCTCAGCTGTCTCGGATTTCTGCTCTCCATCCAAAAGAGCGCATTCCATATCCAACTAAGGACATAAAAGAAAGCTCAGAAACATTTCACCTTCAGGAACGACAGCCCACTGCTGAGGTGAAGGCTTAACAAGATTCTCATGAAGTGTTACTGACCAGCCAGATTGTGGGGTTCAGGCATGAAACCTGGGATGCCTGTCTAAGAAAGCCAGTGGGGAGGGGGAGCCCACTATGTATTGGCTTAAAAAGCTAATTACCTGACCACTTCACTTTTCTACAGCAACTTCTCTTCAGGGCTATTTTGCCTATTTGTTTAAGCTTTAGCTCAAGAATTATCTACCTTGAGTCCAACCAGCTCTTGCTTCTCCCTGGAGTCTGAGGGGTGAACATTATGCCAGCCCCATAAGAGAGGCCCACATTCCTGGAGGATTCCGGGGGTGGGGGTACAGGACACGACAGGTGAGGAGTCCCCTCACTGTACTCTCAGGACTATTGGCACCATCTGTGAGTGCTGACATGCAGACTCCACCTCCCAGCCCTGGCAGAATTCTGTGTTTTCTGCCACTCCATATGATGGTAAAATTAAAACTGCCACTACCTTCTGCTTCTATTAAACAAGCGAGTCTACCTCCTGTCCTGCAAATCTATAGAAAGCTGGCTTTATGTTTAATTCATATGTGAATCCCTTTATAGGACCTACATGATACCAACGCATAGCAAGAATGCTCAGTAAAGGTTAGAATGGAGTTGAACTTGAATGCTTCATAAATAGAGATTAATTTAGCAATTGATCCTGCAATCAGAAAGCACATATCGTAATAAGTAAAAAAGTTTGGCCAGATATGAAGTACATTAAAGCTGGCTTAATATGTTTATGTCATCAGATTACACCCCCTCCCCCCACCCCTCCCCCCACATAGAATGTGAGGCAGGACACTTCTACAAATGATTCCCACTGAACAAATGTTTGCTCATGTTGACCTCTATGAATTCACCTCTCAGGGCTGGTCCACAATGAGCAGAAATATCTAAGCTGATGGGGGGCGGGGGAGAAGCCTGGCGGTGGTGGCGCACGCCTTTAATCCCAGCACTGGGGAGGCAGAGGCAGGCGGATCTCTGTGAGTTCAAGGCCAGCCTGGGCTACAGAGTGAGTTCCAGGAAAGGTTCCAAAACTACACAGAAAAACCCTGTCTCAACAACAACAACAACAAAGAGAGAGAGAGAGAGAGAGAGAGAGAGAGAGAGAGAGAGAGAACAGACAGTGAGCTCCTAGCTTATACCTCTCTAGAAGATTCATCCATTTGGTCATTTATATCTTTGACTTTCTGTTCAAGCTCCTCAAGGTTGTTCAGAATCACCATCCGGGCATCTTCCATTGCAGCCAACTCCCGAGTCCTCTGTTCCTCACCTATATCCTCCGGGGTCTGGGGTGAAGCAAAACAGATATGAGTTATTCACACTTCAGTTCTAGAATTTTCCTATTAGTCTTCTAAAGCAGCTGCAAGGCGAGTGTTGGTGTCCCTCCACGTGGGTATGCCTGGGAGGGCCAGCCTGAGCTACATGAGACCTTTTCTCAACCAAACACAGTAAATCAATGAAAAAGCATTTTAAAGTTCCATTGAACCATGATGCATTTTCTCATAGAGACTACACTGCTCTACTCAATTACATACCTAGACGAGAGCCAACAAACCAACTTCCATTCGCAAATTCACATCCTTTTTCAGCTCACAGAACTACGAGGCTATCCAGATGAGGACGTGGCAGGAGGCAGAGATGAAGTGGCTTCTCCAAGTGTTACAAAGTTCAACACACACAGCAGGGAACCAGAAACAAGCTGGACCTTTGACACCTTCCTTGGGGGGGGATCTCTCAGCATGTTGCTATGTTGCTAGCTTCCTTACAAGCTCTGTCTGTAGTAGCCTTTCAAATCTGTAGCCACACTGCTAGGTTTTGCTATCAGGGTTGCCTCCGAATGAGTATTTATACTTTCTTATTCACTTCTAATGCAAAGTGGACATCAGTTTTGACACGACCATGCCACACAATGTCAAGCGGCATATTTGATATTGCTAGGGGATGCCTCATGTGTTGTGTTAGTTCACTCCTCACTAACCTTGTCTTACAGACCATCTTCTTACATGGTTAAGACATCAACGGGACTGAAAATACAACCCTGGTCACCATTCATTTCCTGGAATACCCCAGGAAAAAGATGAGACTACCCAGCACATGCAGTGACAGTGCATTCTCATAGTCTCACCCATTTATTGGTAAATTTTGGGGGAAGAAAGGAATGTTGTGGATAGTGTACAAAGCCCAACATGCCCATTGCTTAAAAAGAAAAACAGACGACATCAAAATTGCCTCTTCTCCCCAGGAGTTTGAATTAGCTATCTTGAGTGTCACGGGGTGGGGGTGGGGGAATGGGGGGATAAAAAACTTACTATATAAAGAGAGATGCCAGGGTTGTTACATAGCATGATTTAATTTTTACATCTCCTAGAATAAAGTGATTTTTGGATGAGTAAGTTGGTGACCAGATATTCCACAACTTCAAAATGAAAACAGCAGCCTCATTAAGTACATTCTTGAGGATTCTTCCTTAGTACTTAAAAAGATCATTCACGGGACATGGTGGTAAATACTGACAATCCCAGGACACGGGAAGCCGTGGCAGAAGGACTACATGACCAGCCTGATCTACATAGCAAGGTTGAGGACAGTCAGGGCTACATAGGCAGACCAGGTCTCAGAAACCCAACCACCATCCAAACAAACAAACAAACAAACAAACAAACATCACAGTAATTAGAGTACCTAAACAATCATTGCACCTAAGCGCACCACACTGGGTTTATTTGTTTTCTAATCCTGTTATAACTTTAAGAAAATTTATACCATGTCATAGTCTACATTATTGATTTGTATTCATTTCTTTACCCTATTTAGTAGTTCCAAAAGGAGACTGAATGACTAAACATTCACAATCTTGGCCCAGTACGGAAGCTCACATCTTTAATCCCAGCACTCCTGAGGCAGAGACAAGCAGATCTCTGTGAGTTTAAGACCAGTCTGGTCTAGTAAATTCTAAGCCAGTGGGGACTAAAAAGAGAGACACTATCTCACTATGACACACTACAGCTTCCACGATGAGATTTATTTTTTCTTTTAAATTTTATTTTTAGGGAGGTGCTTGCAAGGGCAGAGGGCGGATACGAAGGATTGGGCAGATGAATGGGATGGAGTGCAAGACGGGAAATCCACAAAGACACAATAAAAAGTTTAAAAAAATAAAATTGATATCTCAGTAGGTTAGAACAAAGGTACATAGGCCTTTCAAGCTTTGACATTATTTTATTGTCATCTTAAGTCCAGCATCTAACCAACTAATAAGACAACTGCTGACCTCTCTACCACGTGAGTGGGGTTTATTGTCTCAGTGATCAGGCGCTTGCTTTAGATCGGGAGGAGTGTCTAACCGTGAATGGCACTCAACATCGCTGCCCAGTAACTGCAGCAGGAAAGCCTCGGAAGGCCTTCAGAAAGCCTCGGAAGGCCAGGATCCTGTTGGGTCAGCACTACATATCAGGTTTCTACTTCCAACAGGGTTTAAATATATCTGTCACCAGTGGAAGCAAAGCATTTAGAGAAGACAAAACAAACTCAGTCTGCAGACTGTACACTAAATTGGGAGTGAAGATAATTAACAACAGAAATGCTAAGTATTTACATGACCCAAGGTTTTTAGAAACTTTATCACAACGGGCATATTTAACAGACAAGAGAGCATTTACTGTAATAAAGGTACACAAGGGTTGTTGGAAGTTGTTGGGATATATTCACCAGGCATTTTAAAATGCATGCTTTGGTTTGTTTTTGAAGATTCTTTATTTGTATATTTTACCTGCATGCATGTTTGTGCCAAAGGGGACCAGAAGAGGGCATCAGATCCCCTAGAACTGGAGTTATAGCAGTTGTGAGCCATTTGAGGTGGGTACTGGGAATCGAACCCAGATCCTCTGCAGGAGCAGCAAATACGTTTAACCAGTGAGACACCTCCCCAGCCACCAAACTGAATGCTTGGTGACAGAATGGAAAGAAAGTTTTATTGTAATCTCATTAATTAACAGAATAAAGAAAATCGGTGGAGAACCGAACCTGTGACAGGATAGCTTTAATTATGCGGTGACCCAAAAGTGAAATTGTAAACACATTACCCTCTACTTCAATGGTGGGATGTATTCTTATAGTAATGCGGCACTACTCTTCCAGTAGCCAAACCACACCCGTATGCGCATCAGCAAATACGTCATCTTTGAGGTAACGGTCCACAGAGAGAAAAAGAAGAGAGGGTAGGGACAAGGCGATCTCTATGCACCCGCCACTTTGTGTAGACCTCCACAGCTTGCTGAGGTGCTTGGCTTTTCACTGTTGATGGAACAATTACTGAAAAACAGGTCAGGAGCTGTCTATGAGTCAGCTGCCTCAGGTGGGTGTAGATAGCATCACAAAGGCCATTCAACCTGTATTTCCAAGGATGTGGACAGCTTTCAGTGTTCAGTAAACTAAGCTCCTGACTGGTAAATTTCAGGTTTCCTAAATGTTATAAAAATCTTTTTTTTTTTATGATAGGTTTTGAGTGTTTTTTTTTTTTTTAACATTCCTCTCTTCTCTACTTCCCCACTTACCAATTTAACTAATAACAAGCACTATACTTCATTAAGCAAATAATCCAGAAACACAGTATTAGGAAGAGGACACCCCAAACAGCGGGCCAGGAGGTTTGTCTAAGTTTTCTGTTTCTGTTCTTGAGTTATCACACGGCTACATTTGAAAACTAGGTGAAAACCTATCCTTTGGAACCCATCACCCTCTCGTTTGCACCCCAGTGCGCTTGGTGGCCATCTGAGATGAGTTTGATGTTTCCTGTATCTACCAGTACAGTCTGACTCAAAGGACCCTGCGCTGATCTCTAGGGCTTCCAATTCCACAAGACCTTATTTGAGCAAATTAAAACCTCTGCCAGGATCTGCATGTTTAGACAAGCTTTCTTGTCAAAGCTTTCTCCCAGAAGAAAGCCTTTAGAGAGAGTGCAGAGCTCAACCATTTTAACAAAATCAAGCCACTCTCTATAAAGGAGAAGAAATGGAAAATAAAAATGATGGAAACTCACAAATCTGTAAGGAAGTGGCTGATGGTAATTGTCCAAAGTGTCAAAGGGGGTCCCTTACATTTCTTGAGTATCCAATAACTTTTTCAAAAAATATCTTTTCATTTTATACAGGTGTTCTGCTTGCATGGATGTCTCTGTACCATGTGCATATAGTGCTCATGGAAGCCAGAGGGGAACATTTGATTCCCCAGAACTGGATCCACAGACTGCTGTTTCCTGCTGTGGATGCAGAGAATTGTACCCAGGTCATCTGGGAGCACAGCTAGTGCCCTTAACCACTGAGCCATCTCTTCAGCCCCAACACAGCAACTTTTCATTCCTCGATCCTCCCTCCATCTTTCCATCCTAATTGCTAAGTTTCATCTTGCCAGCAGGAAAGCCAGAGGTGCTATTGAGAATGTCTCTTCTCTGAGAAATTATCTAAGATAAATATGGAATGAGAAGGAAGAAGTGATTGTTGCACACCACATATTTAATAAGCCACAGTCCTGACGTGTAACAGGAGGTGTTCAATAATACATAAGAACTTCTTTTTTTTTTTAATTTTATTTATCTTTATTTTATGTGCATTGGTGTTTGCCACGGGTATTGGGTCCCCTAGAACTGGAGTTACAGACAGTTGTGAACTGTCATGTGGGTGCTGGGAATTGAACCCAGGTCCTCTGGAAGAGCAGTCAGTGTTCTTAACTGCTGAGTCATCTCTCTCCAGCCCAATGTAAGAACTTCTGACCAGGGACAATCAGTATGAAAGTGCTGTTATATAGTTAAACTAAAGAGACAAACACACACATACAAGCTTCCTTGAATCCATGTGAAAACTAGTGTTAGGACTTAGTACCATGATGTTAAATTCTAATGTCCCTTTTTAAAGTCAATAGTGCTACTGTTAATATTTGCATTTCTGTTCAGGGTTGGTTTTTTGTTTGTGTGTTTGTTTGTGTGTTTGGTCTTCTTTTTGTGGATAGTGCTGGGCCCTAAACCCAGGGTTTTGTTCATGCCTTTTATCACTGAATTATATCCCTGATGTTTTGCTTAAAGAATCAATATTTGGGCTGGAGAGGCAGCTTAAGGGTTAAAAGCACTTCTTGCTCTTGTAAAGGACGCAGGTTCAGTTCCCAGCACCCACAGGGTTGCTCACAGCCATCTGTAACTCCAGTCTCAGGGAACCAGGGCCTTCTTCTGACCTCCACGGGTGCCTGGCATGTACGGGGTGCAAAGATATACCTACTGGCAAAATGTTTATACACATAAAATAATTTTAAAAAATAAGTTATGTGTCCTTCTAACAAAGAAACAAACAAAAACCCCAAATTAAAGAATCTTTTGTTGTTATTATTCTGTGGCCATGAGGATCAAAAATGTCAAGATGGCATTATATTAAGGCTTACTTTAATTAGTAAACCCTATTTATTTTTAAAGAAATAAACCCACGTCATACTTGTGATAGTATGTTTCTCTTCTTATTTTGGTATTTTAATTTAGCCAAATGAAATGTATCTTTAACTCTAAGTATTCTCTTTGTAGAAAAGATGGTAGAAAATTTTTAGAAACTTTCCTAGAATACAAAAATTCTTAACCTGTGTGGGAAAAAAAATAACACCAAAAAATGTGATTGAACTTCATTTTCAAAATCCCATTTGAAAAATATTTGTAAACCAGTATACAAACAGAAGGCTGGGTAATAATTATGACTACCCGTAAATATTAAGCCCTTACATTTCTAAAATGGATCATAAATAAAGAACAAAAGACTAATGCTACCAACAAGCATTCTTCATAATTAAGTAAAGCTTGGACAAAGAAGTTTTAAAGAAAGAGGTAAAAATGAAAAGTATTTTAAAATATGAAAACGTGCCTATTTTAGGTATAACTAAAGATAAATTTAAAACACCTATCAGTTTGGAAAATTGAAAAATTATGACAGTACACAGCCATAACAAGAACATGGGGAATAAAATGTGCAGCAGAAGGATAATCTTTTTTTAATTTTTTTGGAGGTTATAATATAATTATAGCATTTCTCCCTTCCCTTCCCTCCCTTCAAGCCCTCCCATATGCCATTCCCCACTCTCCTTAGAATTCAGGGCCTCTTTTCTCACTCATTGTTATTACATACATATATCTATCTACATATATACCCTTAAATATAATCTCTTCAGTCAATATAATGCTACTTGTATTTGTGTTTTCAAGGCTGACCATTTGATACTGGACATGTGCTCTTCCCTGGGGAAGACCACTTCCCCCACTCCCAGCTTTTCCTGATTGCCCATAGCAATTATATTCTTAAAGGAATATAGCTTGGGTATGTTCATATATAAAATGAATAATGTACAAGCCAGGAATAGTGACTCATACCCGTAGTCCCAGAATTCAGGACTTAGCCATTCCACTTCCAGTATGTGATCCAACAGTCACAGGTATATAAAAATATGTATTATAGAAAATGATTACATTCAAATTTTATTATCTCAAATTTGGAATGACATGCATGGCCCTTCCACTAATCCTAATCCAAACAATAATATATCCGGGAAAGGCAAATCTTAAAAACTACATTGATATTCTATCTCACCCCTGTCAGAACATCTATCATCAAGGAAACAAGTACTGGTGAGGATGTGTGGTGGGGTGGGGGAGAAGAGACCCTAACACACTGATAGTGGAAATGTAATTTAGTAAAACCACTGCAGAAATCAGTATGGAGATTCCTCAAAATATTAAAGTTAGAACTTCCATACGATCCAGCAATACCACTCCTGAGTATATACCCTAGGGATTCCATGTCAGCATTCCACAGAGATAGCTTCACATTCATGTGTATTGTCTCACTGTTAATAAATAGATAACTTATGAATCAGACTCAACACTGATCAACGGATGAAGTATAGAGAAAATATTATGTATACATATACATATATGTGCACGCACACACGCGCGCGCGCGCGCACACACACACACACACACACGCCAATATAGCATCATCTCGCCACAAGAAAGAAAGAGAGAGAGAGAGAGAGAGAGAGAGAGAGAGAGAGAGAGAAAAGA
>CABHPP010129734.1:7147-30160 GCA_902168425.1 Peromyscus attwateri | reverse complement strand
GGAGTTGCCGCTCCTTTTCCACTACGTGGATCCCAAGGATAAAATTCTGGATGCCAGGCTTGGTGGCAAACACCATTACCTGCTGGACAGTTCCCAATGGGAGCTTCTACCTTCAGTTTCCCTAGCTACAAAAAGTAGACGAAAATACCTTTCTTGCTTCAAAGGACATTTACGGTGATCACGAGAGACAGCACATGCACCCACTGTGCACCCCACATCAGGACAGGAATGTGTGATCCTGTTCCTCCGGCTGTTAGAATCCTGAGAGCCCCAGTGGCTTCTCAGAGGGCGTCAGGTGGCTGGTGACACTGAGAAGGTAGAGGCACAGGCCAGTTTGATCTACACAGCAAGTTCCAGGACAGCCAAAGCTACACAGTGAGTTAAGACTCTACCTCAAAACAAAATGAAGAGTGTCGGGATGGCCGAGTGGTCTAAGGGGCCAGACTTCAGTTCTGCTCCTCCGTGGCTTGTAGGAAGGCCAGGGTGCGACTCAGGGGTGGAGCAGTGTCACATCCAAGGCCTTGTGCTGCCGACCTTCTGCAGCCTCTCCCCTTGTACACTGTGAAGATTTGTCACTCAGATTGGTTTAATAAAAAGCTGAATAGCCAATAGCTAGGCAGGATTTTCGGGGCAGACAGGAAGCTGGGAAGAAGGGCGGAGATTCTGAGAGTCGCCAGCCAGAGACAGAGGAAGCAGGAAAGCAGCATGGGTAGTACAGAGTAAAGGTAATAATGCCATGAGACAAAAAGTAAATTAACAGAAATGGGTTAAGTTATGCGAGCTAGTTAGAATCAAGCCTAAGCTGTTGGCCAAGCTTTTATAATTAATAAAAAGTCTCTGTGTCATGATTTGGGAGCCGGCAAGAGGGGCAGAAAATGGGTAGTTAGTGTAGTGTGAAAATATCTAGGCCGGGCGTTGGTGGCGCACGCCTTTAATCCCAGCACTCGGGAGGCAGAGGCAGGCGGATCTCTGTGAGTTCGAGGCTAGCCTGGTCTCCCAAGCGAGTTCCAGGAAAGGCGCAAAGCTACACAGAGAAACCCTGTCTCGAAAAACCAAAAAAAAAAAAAAAAAGAAAATATCTGAGGCCACACTCTATGATTTCTGGGCCTCTGACCCATTTTTACCTTCCGCTTTCTCCCAAGTAGAGCATTAGATGAAAAAAAACAAAAACAAAATACAACTTCCTTTTTTATCTTTTCCGTTTTTTCCAGGGTTTCTCTGTAGACCAGGCTGGACTCTAACTCACAGAGATCCTCCTGCCTCTGCCTCCGAGTGCTGGGATTAAAGGCGTGCGCCACCACTGCCCCGCTCAAAATACAACTTTCAGTAACAAGCACGGTGGCTGATGTCTATAATAGCAGCACTGTAGAGGTTGAGGCAGGCTAATGCAAGTTGAAGGCCATCCTAGAATACATGGTGGTTCCAGGCCAGTCTGGACTGCAGAATAAGACTTTGTATCAAAACATACACACACATACACTTCAATGACTATAACCCCTAACAAGAACAGAGTATGTAAGGTATAATCTACACTTTATTTTTTGGTAAAAATAAAATAAATGCCAAATATGTTGTCACATGCTTGAAACTTGGTACTTGGGAGGCTGAGACAGCAGGATTACCATGAGTTTGAAGTCAGCCTGGGCAAATTCCAGGCCGGGAGATAAAGTGAGACCCTAACTCACTGAAGGCTACGGTAGTTCCTTCTGGCACTTTCTATAACTATACTGAGGTGCTTAAGGTCTGTTTCTCAAGGATTATCTACAAGCGGACAGAACTCCTAAAGACCAAGTCTTCAGTCAGACTTCAGGAAACTATCTACCTGCGCAGCCAACTACACACCTCTGGCCCCATGTTGGCTGGGTTCTGACCCGGTACTGATTCCCACACAGCCCAGAGCCTACAAACCAACTCTCCTGTAAAGGTCCTACGATAAGAATTGCTATCACTAAAAATTGCTGACCAAACGACAGAATCTCAAAAGGACGCAGGCGAACCAGGCCAAATTCTCATGGGGCACAGGGGCTGCAGCCAGAGTCCTCTCAGGCATCTTCAGAACTTAGTATTCCTTGCCTCTCTGGTCCTTTAAGAAGGGAAAAAACCCGCGCCCCTACTGTCTCAAGTTACTATTGCTGTGATAAAGACCATGAACAAAAGCAACCTGGGAAGGAAAAGGTTTACTTGATTTACATACCCCAGGCCACAATCCACTGAGAAGCTAAAGCAGGAACCTGGAGGCATGATGAAGCAGAAGCCAGGAAGGATGCTGCTCTCTGGGCTGCTCACCATGGGTTGCTCAGCCTACTTTCTTGTACAGCCCAGGACTACTGCCCAGGTGTGGCACTGCCCAGTATGGGCTGGGCCCTCCCACATCAGTCATGAACCAAGAAAATGCCCTACAGACTTGTCTACAGGCCAATCTGATGGAGCATTTTCTCAATTCCCTCTTCCCAGATGATCCTGGCATGCGGCAAGTTGACAATTCCTAATCAACACTCCTGCCATCAGAGACCAGGACACACCTGCTGGCTTTTTCTGAAGAGTATACCACAGGCATTCTGGGCAAGGCTGCTTCTGAGCCCAGCTTTACCATGCCCTTGCCAGGTAACACCTCAACTATGGGGTGGCTCTGCCTGTCAACTCAAACTCAGTCCAGGCGTGACATTCCACTGAAGCCTTTCTGCAGAGGCCCCGCCCCAGCAAAGAACCAGCTGGAAAGGCTGCAGGGTCTCCCTTCCTCTTATCAGACCAAGGCTTGGGCCCTGCTCAGTAAAGCATGAAGGAGTCTCACTCCTCCCTCCCCCTTCTCCCTGAAAGCCACAGGCACAGGGTACACTTTTAAATTATGGAGTAGCTTCCTCTGCCCCTCTCAGAAAGACCCAGGCGCCCCAACTAAATAATTCAGCACCTTGGGAAAACCCAGTGGATCCTGACACAGCTGAAGTAGGTCAGGCCATGACTTGGCTCTGGGAGGGGGCTGTCAAGCACACAACAGTTCCTTCTCCATGCTAGAAGGAGCTGCAGGCTAGGAAGGCCCTTGCTTGCTTGGCAAGACCACCTACCAGTGAGGGGTACTACAAAGACCCCATTCCTTCCCTTCCTGGTATAAGTGCAGGTACATCCCCTCCTGAATGTCCCTCTGGGGTTCAGGTAACCTGCCCACCTGCACCCCAAGTTACCCTAAAGCCTGTGCTTGCCTGTGCCCCTCCTACCCACTCAGCACCTAGATACACGTCAGCCCTGATACATATGTCAACAGTTAACACCCTAGACCCAAGCCACACAAGAGAAGGGGTGACGTGCTAGAGTCATCCGAGGTGCAACCAGGGCCAGCAGCCACAGCCACTGCCACTTTGCTTGGTGGGAAGCAGCAGGAGGCAGGCTCTGTCTACTGGCCCCACCCTCCAGGACCAGGATGGACAAAAAGCAAACTCAGGACTGCAGCCCTCCAGTAGGAGCTGGAAAAGATCTCAAGCCACTTCTCATATTAAACTGAAACACCGTATCACAGAAGAGTCAGGGTGGCCACAGGCCTCCTGACCACCCTGTCCACGCCAGCCCAGACTCCCAGCACAGCCCACCTCGGGGACCTTCTCTCTTCCCAGGTATCAGCCAACAGTGCAGGTTAGTTTAACCTGCCATGGGCCAGGGTTACGGCTCCTCTCTGCCCCCCAGGCCAGCCTCACAGATGTGCACCAAGATCAGACGCTAGAGAGGAAAGCTAAGCATACCAACTTCAGTTTTTTCTTTCTAGAGGGCTTGAGAACCACAGGGCAGGCAGGAGGGTGAAGGCAGGTAGATAAAGACACACTCAGGTCCCCAACTGGGTGCGGGGACTAAGGCTCTCTGCCCTTAGAATTCCCTGACCAGGAGTGAATTCATCACACATGGGATGACGGCCAATGGGCACCTGTATGACCCCAGTGCAGGTCATTCCTCACTCTGGGACTGGTTCCTCAGCTAAGGAAGGCAGCAATGACTGTAGCCACTCTGAGGTATACCCAGCGAGACAGGACCGGTTCCCGGCTTCCCTCTGGTCATCCCCTAGCCTGACAGCCTGGATCCCATGGAATGTACAAGCAAAAAAAATCAGAGCACAGTCACTTCAGGTTTTTATTTTGCGTTTCATTTACGATCCAGTTTCACATTCTCACAGGGTCAGCAATTACAACAGCCACCTCTAGACATCACCCACAGTCCGAAGCAGCCGAACATCCGAGCTGAGGTTAAAGGTAGAGCACGGACATGCTTGTAAAATAAAACAGAATTGCACAATTTATCCTTCAGCTCATTCTTCTTAAACCAATGCCCGACACAAAGGCTGATCGCTAAGGAACGGCACCCCTCCCCCCCTTCTTCTTTACGCTTCAAACTAAACATTAAACTTATCCGACAGGCTGAACAAGGTCTCTTCAATAATTAATGGTAAACACATGAAAAACCCTTTATGATCCATAAATATTTTGTTACATAGGGTACAAAAATACTTTTCACGTTTTGGTTGGTTTCAGAGTTCAGGAAGAATGAGGAGCAGTGGCAGGTGGGGTGTTCTGGGGGAGGCAAGCACAAGGGAGGCTTCTTAGGCTGTCAGCCCTCTGGACAAGGAGACGACGCAGGACTCTGATTAAGTGAAAGTCAGAGGCTGTGGATCTGCTGCTAGATGAGGATGGAGTCTGCAAGTATGTGGTGTGTGTGTGTGTGTGTGTGTGTGTGTGTGTGTGTCTGTGTGTGTCTGTTAGGAGCAGGGTCCTTCAAGTCAGAAGTGGCCGCAAGGCTCAGGCCTCCCTGAAGTAGGGTGGGTGTAGGAGTCAGGAGTGGAGGGAGAGACTAGGCTTGACAAGCCTCCAGTGCCAAGACCTGTTGCTATGGCGACAGTGTGGGAACAAACCGTACACTCATATGCACAAGTTTAAGCGTCACAATTCATAAACATGCAAAATTAAATGTCCCTTTTCCTTGACGGGGAACTACGGAAGTAAGTTTGAGCAGGAGGTCAGGCTGTGCTGGGTTCCCATTGAGGCGGGCAAGCTGGGCCTGGGTGTCCCAGTAAGAAGGCCTCCGGATCCTCCTGGAGGGCCTTGGAGAACTGAGGAAGAAGGAAACAAGAGCCGTCCACTGAGTCAGGCTTCAGATTCACAGTGTCTAGAGGGAAGCAGCAGTTCCGCACAGGCCTCGGGTGGCAGTGAGGGCAGAGCCCTGTTTTGGCCCCACACAACCCAGGACCAACTCCAGGGTGACAAGACCTGGAGGAAGGGGAGAGAGGTGGCCATGAGCAGAGAAGGACGGGAGCTGGCTATGGAGGCCGAAAAGGGGGATGCAGGGTAACAGGAAGAGGACAGAAAGGAAGCAGCCACTGGTGCCCCTGTGAATGCTCAGGAGCCAACAGCCCTGGCAAGCTCTCAGGACCAGGCAGAGAGGACCCACGGCCATGTGAGCAGCCAGCATTGAGGGTGCTGACCTCAGAGGACACTTACTGAGGAGCTAACAGAACTGGCGGTACTTCCATCCTTGCTGAGTGGTATCTGAGGAGGGGTACCAGCGCACCTGCAAGAGAAGTCACTGTCAGGGTACACTTACCAGCTGCTCACCTCAGTCCTCAGCGGGAGCCAGGCGAATCTGAAGAGTCCCTGCAGCTGTCCAGGCTGTCACTGTCACTTGGCAGAGGCTGGGCCAGTTACTCACCTCTAAACATCAGCTTCTTTCTCATGAAAATGGGAAAACACAACCTGGCCTGCCTCCTCTTGAGGGTCAGGGTTCCATGAGGAGGACATGTCAGCATCTGGACCCCACATGTACATGCATGCTTTGGCATGCATGAGGAGGTTATATAGCACAACTTGTGGGAGTCGGTCCCCTCCTTCTACACAGCCCCCAGGGACTGAAGTCGGTATATTGGGCTTGATAGGCAAGTATCTATCTGCTGAGCCATCTTGAAAGGCCCTAGGGTTTTGGTTGGGTTTTTTTTTGTTTTTGTTTTTGAGACAGGATCTCATGAATCCCTAGACTTACTATAGACCTAAGAATGGCCTTGCATTTCTGATCTTGCCTCCACCTCTTGAGTACTGGGATTAAAGGAGTGGGTGTCTGTGTCTGTCTTATGCAGTGCTAAGGATTGAACCCAGGCTTCATGCATGCCAGGTAAGCACTCTGCCAACAGTGTTGCCTAGTCTGAGAAATTCTCAACAGGAGAACAAGCTTGACACATTTTATGCTGTTTCTTTGGATCTCTTTTTCTTGGCCCGCCCAGGAGACAGGGTTTCTCTGTGTATCCCTGGCTGTCCTGGAACTAGATCTGTAGACCAGGTTGGCCTCAAACTCAAGAGATCCACCTGTCTCTGCCTACCAAGGGCTGGGATTAAAGGAGTGCACCACCACCACCACCACCACCACCACCACCACCATCACCACCACCACCACCACCACCACCCAGCTTGGATTTGTTTCTTGATCTATCTACAAAACAAACATGGCTGTAAACAGCAAGCAGGACAGGAGGTAAAACACACTAAAACAAAAAACAAAAACAAAAAACAGTGTGGTTTTCAAGGGGCGGGTCTCCACACACAGGTCCTGGCCTTTCTTCAATGCAGCCATTTTTGACTGCATTTCCATTTTTCCCATACTCTCAGAGGCTCATAAGTGCAGAGACTTGAAATCCCTACTGAGGTTTCAGGCAGGAGGGGACAGCTTCAGGGTATCCTTGCCTGGGCCTGCGGCTACCTATATGGCAATCACAGAAGGCCCCACACACAGGCCAGCAATCCCAAGGCTGGATTTCCAGGGACTGCTCACTAAAATGGCAGGGATCCTTCTCTGTGAGCTAGACATCCGGCAAGGACAGCCGAGCTGCTGCCAGACAAAGGCTTCAGGGAAGGCACCTGCCCCAGTCACACACGGCAAAGGAGGAGCATGTCAGCTCCAGCCTGAGCCAAAGCTGCCTGGGGGAAAGTGGGGTCTGAGCATCCAGGAGAGCCTGGAGTCCCCTTAGGAAGAGTGGGACGGTACTTAAGAGCCACTGTAGAGAATGGGTTAGAAAGCTGGGCATTCAGACAACACCCATGAAGCTGTAGCAGGCAGGACCCAGTTGGCCCACTTGGCTGCATTTGATTCCCGCCTCTTGGGTAAGCAGAAAGGGTACGACCAACGCCAGGCCCTCTGGGCTGAGGAAACTGCCCTAGGAACTGCTCCTGGGACTGCTTGTAGAGTCCACCATTCGGGCCATCACAGCCTCCCGGGAGGTGAAAGAAGTTAGGGGCTGGTGGTTATCCTTACACTTGCACACCTGGCACAGAGCAGGACAGGCTCTTCCTTCTCCTGGCTGATAGCTATAAGGGAGGAATTCCTCTGGCTCTTTGCTGGGCTGGGAATACCCTCTTAGTTGGACACCCAGCTAGACACTAGAAGTTATTCACAAGCAAGGATGTAAGAGGAAGAAGCAATAATGCCACCAGACAAGCTCGGGGCTCCAGCCAGCTCAGAATCTCCTCATGGGCTCTGCCTACCACCCTTCACCCAGCTGGAGTAGCCCCACAATTAGTGCCTGACTGGCTGGGAGCCCATAGGACCAGACATAGGAGACTCGAAGGGAAGCCTTAAGAAGCCTCCCACTCACCCTCTTCCATATAAGGGAGCTGAGGCCTCAGATGGCTGCTTGA
The DNA here is from genome assembly GCA_902168425.1 of Peromyscus attwateri. Classification (NCBI taxonomy): domain Eukaryota; kingdom Metazoa; phylum Chordata; class Mammalia; order Rodentia; family Cricetidae; genus Peromyscus; species Peromyscus attwateri. Next base: position 22,505 of record CABHPP010129734.1, on the reverse strand, counting down.
GAGTCTCCCCATACTTACTCCACAGGTGCTCCAACTACAGCAGCAGTTCTTCAGCCCTGGAGTCAAGATGTCTTAGGATGTCTTGGGGGCATTTATGGGCCCAGGACAGCCAGGCCACTGATGCACAGGGAATGCACTTGAATGGATACACTCAGTGGGGTTGCTGTAGAACATTTCATGGATGCCTGGCATATCCTGCAGCCTGGCTTCCACTAAAAGCAGCCCACGTCTCTTTCTGCATCTCCTCTTCCTGCTCAGCTCATGACATCGTCCAGGCCCAGGCCCAGCATGTGAGGGACCCTGTAGCCATCATCCTTCTCAGGGCCTTCAGCTGTTCATAGCTTCCTGAGAGGCCACCCCTGTCCTACCTGAGGGCTGCTTCCAACCAAGAAGAGCGCATGAGGACACAGCCTCAGTCCCCTCTCAGATCTTAGGACCGAATAAAAAGATCTACCAAAAAGGAATGATTCGACATGAGAAAAAATATGAATAGTCAATAAATATGGGAGCCTCACTGGCCAGAATATCAACTACAGTAATACTTCACCCAGGACCAGTGAGATGGCTCAGTGGCTAAAAGCACATAGGCCCGTTGACCTGAGTTTGGTCCAGGAAACCCACAAAAAGGTGGAAGGAGAAAACTGTCTCCACAAGGCTGCCCTCTGACCTCCATACATACGCCATGGTACCCATGTCCACTCACAAACATCATCATCATCATAATTAATAGTAAATTAAAACAAAACAAAACAAACAGCAACAGCGAACCCCAGTCCTTGCCTGACAAGACTGTCAGGTCTGCACTGGGACTTCATATTGGTCTAGGAATTTACCACTAGGAAAACCATCAGGCCAAGTGCCCACAAATGTGTAGCAAGGAGAGTCACCTCACTAGGTCCTGTCAGCAGGTCGTAACTCTCAACTTCTTTGACACCTGTCTGAAGCTGGCACATTATACATCCATATGCCAGCCAGGAACCTGGGTACAAATCCAGTAACTGCTGTGGGAAACTAACTGTCCAAAGATTAAGTTCCAGTGGGCACGGTGGCTAAGCTTGCGATGCTGGAACTCAGGCGGTAGAGGTAAGAGAATGAGGAGTCTGAGGCTGGGCTTGGGTCCATGGAACTTTGTCTCAAAAATCCAAAAGAGACAAGATTAACTGAACAGAAAATTTTATGAAAAGACTCACATCCACTGATTTACTTATATACCCACTCCCAAATCTATAACTGATTAATTTACCGTCATGCATTGGTGTGAGCGTGTGTGCCAGGGTGCGTGTGGAATCAGTGCTCTCCTTTCACCTTTCTGTGGGTTTCAGGGACCAAGCTCACATCACCAGGCTTGGAGGCAAGCACCTTCACCCTCCTGGGTCATCTTACCAGGCCCAAAATTTTTATTTTTAAAAAAAGAGACAGCCATCACTGGGCATGATAGTACATGTCTGTGTGTCCAGCACTGAAGCAGAGGCAGGAGGATTGCCATGAGTTTAAGGTTTTTTGTTTAAAGGGGAAAGAAAGGGAAAGAAAAAGGTTTTCCTTGGAGTATGATAAGCCAATGTTAAAAGAAACCCATCCTGTCTGGTTTTCTCCCTGAACATAGATCTGTAGGAGCTTAAATGTTTTTGAGGTACTTGCCACGAGTCATGTGCTGCTCTGGGTTTCCATTCACAAATTTCACTTAAATTGTCAAGAGTCCTATTACACGGAAAACAGGCAAGGGAGTCTGTGGCCACACATGCTTTGTGCTTTCTTGCTTACAAGGAAAGTTTTGTTGTTGTTGTTGTTGTTGAGACAGAGTTTCAATGTAGCACAGGCTGGCTTCCAAATCTGCTATGTAGCCAAGGCTGGCCCTGAACTCCTGACCCTCCTGCCTCCACCTCCCTAATGCTGGGATTACAGGCAGAGGCCACAAGGCCTATCTCAGGTGAAGAATCAATTCCTTTCAGGGCCCTCCTGCAGGTCTGGTCTGTGCAGCCACAGGGCTATGGAAGCTGGGGTGTGTCCCGCAGGGGAGCAATAGCGGATATTAGTTCCCACACCTCCCTGCCTTCTATTTTTAGCTGCTACCTTTTCTCAAGGTCACCTTCACTTTTCTATTGGTCCTCTGGGTCAGGACTTAGGCTCAAAGTGTCCACTTCCTTATTCAGACACTTTTGGAGGAGTATTGTCACGGAACAAAGTGGGCAGGGAAAAACAAATACCACTCCACGGAATAGACTTGCGTGCCTATCACGACGCCCTCATGGTCTCTTTTACTGCTGGGAAAATGGGTGTCCAGTCAGTGTGAAAAGCAAGGCCAGAACTAAAGACTGCTTAGTCATTCATCAGCCCCTAAAACATACCACTGTGCTTTGGGGTGGCCTCTTCCCTGCTCCCAGGAAGGCTAGAAAACAGCATCTCAGGCAGACACAGACCTCCAGCCAGACAGTAATAATAATCCTCCTGCCTCAGCAATCAAAAACACCAGCACTTCTGTAGTACTTTATGCTGATAGCTCCAACAAAAGCTGGGTGTGGTAGAGTATGGTATATCCTAGCAACCCAAGATGGAGGCAGATCAGGAGTTCAAGGTCATTTCATCCTGGCTACATGAGACTCTATCTCAAAAAGCACAAAGACAAACGATAAAAAGGGACCCCTGAGATGTAGCTCAGTGTTAGTACTTGCTTAGAATGTATGAGGCCTCGGGTTCCATTCTGAGTACTGTGTAACCAGGGTGTTGCCTGCCTGGTACCTCATCACTCTGGAGGTGAAGATGGGGATGAGAAGCTCAACACCAACCATCCCGACCCTTGGCTACACAGTGCAATCAGAAACAAGCTTGGGCTGGGCGGTGGTGGCGCACGCCTTTAGTCCCAGCACTCGGGAGGCAGAGGCAGGTGGATCTCTGTGAGTTCGAGGCCAGCCTGGGCTACACAGTGAGTTCCAGGACAGGGTCCAAAGCTACACAGAGAAACCCTGTCTCAAAACCCAGCCTGGAATACGGGAGACCTTGCCACAAAAAACAAACCAAAACAAAAACATCACAAAAAACAAAATGGGGTGGGTGGGGGTGGGGGTGGCAATCTTCAGTAAGTACTATTTTCTCCATTTAACAAGGAAATCGAGATCTGAGGTTAAAGGTCACACAGAGGTGAGTAATGGGGCCAGGAACTGGACTAAGCTGGAAAACAGCAGAGCATGGGAAGGAGCTGGGAAAGGGGCCGCAGGAGATTATAGAGTTCAGGGACTAGCAGCAGGGTAGCACTCCCAGCTAGCAGAGCAGAGGAGTGTCTCCCAGGTTCACTTGACAAACCGATGGCTCCTGACTACCTGACCCAGACAGCCTTTTCATTTTCTAACTGAGCACATATAGGCCCAAAGGTAAAGATCATGTAGCTACTGTCCAGGCAGGACCACGTAGCTACCTCCATGTGCTCTTTTCTTGATAGTACAGGAAACCCCCATGCTGGATGGTGGTCAGGACAGAGTAAAGGTCTACGTGGCCAGCAGCAGAAACAACAGCACTTGACACCCTATTCCGGGCCCAGCCTCTACTCTCTCAAACTTCCCCACAAACAGCTACTGTCTTTTTTCTGCTCCAGTGCCCAGTCCCCAAACCTGTAATCCCAATACTTAGGAAGTTGAGGCAGGAGGATTACCAACAGTTCAAGCACAGCCTGGCCTACACAGCAAGATTGCCAAGGCCTGAGCTTCCAAATAAATAATCCATGAAGACAACAGTTTGTGGGGATATTTTTGGACACCAAGTCTCACATTTTAGCCCAGGCTGTCTTAAAAATTCCAGCAATCCTCCTGCCTCAGTTTCCTAAATCATAAGATTACAGACAGGAGCTACTAGTCCCGGCAGAAGACAACACTTCTGTTGCCGCAGCCCCAGGGACAGGACAGGTAGGCAGATTCCGCTTGTCTGTCTTGAGCCTTCTACTCCTCCACCCAAAATGGCTTACCTGAGCATGTAGGGCAGCAGCAGCAGCAGTGGCAGTTGGGTAGGTGAGTGTAGTATGTGAAATGGCTGGGGTCAGCTCTGTGGTGTAGAGCGGGTAAGGGGCCCAGGCCTCTGGGGGTGCAGGAATCAGAGCAGCCCCCATCAGGTCATCTACAACAGGAGATAAGAGCCTCCATCATCAGAACACTGGTCTCCCCTCCCACCACCCCCTTTCAAACAGAAAAGGGGACCCAGCACTATAACTAAACCATAGTCCCCATGCCCTAAGACCAGGAAAAGAAGCCCTGTGAACTTGCTTGGCATGACCAATACCCTATTTCTGGAAGATCTCAAGCAAGCTATAGATAGCCTGTATTAAAAAAAGAGAAATCACAAAAAGGCTTCAAGGAAATAGCATAGCCCTGACAGCCTAGGAGCTCAGCCTTCCTGAGTCTAGAAAAGGCTGCAGGAGGAAGTAGGCTGGTAAGTCTCAAGGTGGTGGCTGTAGATGAGAGAAGGCCCCAGAAAAGGAGACATGACTGAATATATGCAGTTTAAGGAGAACCTGCTGGCCTGAGCCAAGTCAAAGGACAGGAGAAGGAAGACCAGAGGCTCACTCACAAGGGTCCCGTGCAATCAAATGTGCTCCTAGGGCAGGGTGGACATTGGTGGGATTTGGTGTTGCTATTAGCTTGCTTTTGGCCATCTTGGTGTTAGCTTTGGCAAACTCTAGCCTCAGGGTCTGTGGGTTCTCCGGATCAAAGCGAATACCCTAAATGGGAAGAAAAGGAAGAGAGACTCATACAAGGACCCATCTTGTCAACTGCCATCAATACAGAGGGCTCCAGTAGCAAGCTTGCCTATAAGCCTTTTGCACACAGGGCTACCGCTGAGGGAATACTGCTGACCTTGTGAGCAATGACACTCATCACAAATCAGGCAGCCAGAGATTCTGCCCTGGGATGGATGGGAAATAAAAATCCATCTGTTTATTGAGATGTGCAGTAGGGGAAGATCTGCAGTGGTCAGAACAGGGACAATCACTGCTTCAGAGGTCTGTGGGTCAGAGAAAGGCATGTTCTCTGCTGTCTACTCACATTCAACGCATTTTTGGCTGCTTCTGCTCCTGCCCGGCTGTCAAAGATCACAAAACCAACAGGCTAGTAGGAAGAAACAAAGAACATCCTTGCATGCCTCCTGGCCTTACATCTCTGCTCAACCCCCCTCCTCCCGCCAGTACCACAAACATAAAAATCCATCACCTAATTGGAAACAGTATTTGCCCTGCTGGTGAGAGAACACAGAAGAAATAAAGCTCTTGCCCCTAACACCCTCCCCTAAGGTAAATCGGGAAGATTCAGGATTCATAAGCATCTAAGTTAAGTCTCCCTTCTGGGTACCACACTATGAAAGGATGCCAACACAGCACTATTCCATGGGTCATTAATATCATTAACAACATCACCTTTTCTGTAGCTTTATTTTTTTTATTTTATTTTATTTTTTTAAAGCAGTACTGAGGATTAAACCTAGGTCTGGCACATGTCTGGCAAGTGCTCTATCACCACAACCCCAGAAGCCTTTGCAAATGCATGCAGAAAAAGTTGAAAACTTCTGAATTCAAACTCCCAGTGGCCCCTGAAGGCTCTGGGCTCTGGCCTCCTGTAGGAGGTCAGAGCTCAACTACTATCTCTAATGTCTTCAGCCTTGGGGGCCAGGCAGGCTGTGGTTCCAGAATGCCAGAGCCAGACAAGGCCAGAGGCTGACAAGGCCCAGCTGGCTAGAAAAGAGGAGGAGGAGGGAACTGTGGAGGCTGTCCTTCTGTCAGCACAGAAGCAAGACAGCAAGGGGTGAGTCTTCACCTTCAGATGCCTTCAAACAGTAGGAAAAAGGTTTCAGTCCCGCCAGCAGTTATCCTGGCTGGGAGGAAAAACCTAGGAGAGAAATTACCTGTCTTGAGGTGAGCTTGATCAGGGACCCTTCATAGCCCTGTGGAGAGAGGTGGCCATTTCAGGGATCGGAAGCTGTGATTGCGGTAACCCAGCACTGTCTCCCACATCAGCCTCAACTTTCCTCAGTGGTCCCCTGACTCATTCTAACAATCCTCCAAAGGCAACCCCCTCACGGAGACTGAGTTCCTGCTGCCTTTGTGTTCTGAATCACATGGTACAGCAGTACCCAGGGCACTCCTGTGTGCTCTACTAACTTGTAATTCGAGCTCAATTGCCTTATCCAGTTTCCTCAGCTTCAAATGAAAAGAAAAAAAAAAAAAAAAGAAGCTACACTGAATCTCAAGAATTCCTCACATGGCAAAGTCTGTTAAGATTCTTTACTGTCTCCACTTTACAGATGAGTAAACAGAGGTTCGGCAGGGCCAAGAAACTGGCACAAGATGAGATTCAGCAGAACCATCATAGATAGAGAGCCAGGTCTGTGACCTCAGATTCTGATACACCTTTCTGCAGTTCAATCCACAGCAGAGATCATTCTTGCCGCTCAGCCCTGATCCTGGGCTCTAGGAGCTTCTGGGTCCTGACTCACCTTGAACGGCCGGAAGAGCAGGTAGAGTTCTCTAGGTTTAATATCCACAGGGAGGCCACTGACAAACAGTGTCCGGACCTGGAGACAGAGACCACAGTGGTCAGGATCAGGGGGGACAGGAAGGAAAGGGTTGTTCATCCACAAGGTAGGGCTTATTTACAGAGAAACTGAGTATATCCTAGGCCTCTTTTACACATACAGTTTCGGGGCTTTGAATCTGCCAAAGCTTCCCTTAGGCTTCACCCAACACCTCTGGGCAAATCTCCTGGCAACAGAGGCAAGGCAGGAGAGAGCGCCTTGGTACACAAATGTACCATCCTTTCTCTGACCAAAGACCACAGCCCCACACCCAAGAGAGAGTGTGTCTCACTCCATAAGACAAGCACATAAGCATGTTATGATTTTGCACGTGCTACACAGTCACAAGGACCAGAGTTTGGGTCTGGGCACCCACATAATGAGCTGGACATCCCAGGAACACCTGTAAGTACACCTCTGAGAAGAATGGAGACAGAAGAATTACTGTAGCTGGATGGCTTTCCACCTACGTTCAGGAAATAAGTGGAGAGTGACAGAGGAGGTCACTAACACCCTCTTCTGGCCACAAACTCACACAGACATGTACACACACACACAAATAATAAATCTTTAAAAAAAAAAAAAAAAGTTGTAGCCAGGTGGTAGTGGCACATGCCTTTAATCCCAGCACTCAGGAGGCAGAGCCATGCGGATCTCTATGAGTTCGAGGGCAGCCTGGTCTACAGAGTGAGTTCCAGGATAGGCACCAAAACTACACAGAGAAACCCTGTCTCGGGGGAAAACAAAAAACAAAAAATAAACAAACAAACAAAAAACTATCAAGCAATGACAAAAAAAGTTGTTATTTTGCTAGAAGATACTCATGCACCCTTGCTGGAAAAGCTCTGGTCTGAAGAGAGGCAGACACACAAGGTATTTCTCTTATGCTCTGGAGTGTGAGTGCAGGCAGGTGGGCTGCTGATCCCTTGGGTCTTCTGTTTTCTGCACTAGATTCTACAGTAGCTGGGAGTGAGTTATGATCTTGTCTCTAAACCCAGCTAGCGCTTAGCGAATGCTATTAAAATTTTACTAAGGGCCGAAGAAGCCTGGCGGTGGTGGTCTACACCTTTAATCTCAGGCAGAGGCAGGCAGATCTCCAAGTTCAAGTCCAGCCTGGTCTACAGAGCTAGTTCCAGGAAAGCCAGGGCTATTCAGAGAAACCCTGTCTCCAAAACCAAAAACCAAACCAAACCAAATTGAGCTGGGTATGCTGGCACTCACATGTAGTACCAACACCCAGAGGTAGAGGCAACAGGAGCATGAGTTCAAGGTCATCCTTGGCTACAGTGAGCTCAAGGCCAACCTCAGCTACAAGAGACCTTGTCTCAAAACAAATCAAAAGTTTACTGGATATGGGAACAGGTGACAAGTTGGAAATAAATCAATTATTGCAATGGGGTTAAAGGCTAGCCACCTTGCCCTTCTGGGTTTGTTTGTTTTTGAGGAGGTCTCTCTATATAGCCCTGACTGTCCTGGAACTCAATATGCAGATCAAGCTGGTCTTAAATTCAAAGAGTCACCTGCCTCTGCCTCCTAAGTGCTGGAATTAAAGGAGCACCACCCAGCTTTTACTTGGATTTTAAAAAATATTTTGTTCGTATGGTTGTTCTGCCTGGATGTATGTGTATGTACCACATGCATGCCTGGAACCCCCAGAAACCAAAATGGGATATTGCATACTCTGGAACTAGAGATACAGAAGTTTTTGAGCCACCATGTAGGTCCTGGGAATTGAACTCAGGTCCTCTGGAAGAGCAGCCAGTGCTCTTAACTACTTGGATATCTCTCCAATCCCAGACCCGGCTTTTTGTGTTTTGTTTTTGTTTTTCAAGACAAGGTTTCTCTGTGGCCCTGGCTGTCCTGGAACTCACTCTGTAGACCAGGCTGGCCTCGATCCACCTGCTTCTGCCATCCGAGTGCTGGGATCAAAGGCGTGCACTATCACTGCCCAACTGCAACGTGGCTTTTTATGTGCATTCTGGGGATCATAACTTTAGTCCTCAAGCACACAAGGCAGTGTTGTCTCTACAGTCCCATATCATATGTTGAGTTTTGAAAAGTAAAATCTTGCCAGGTTCCCACAAGAGTGTTTGGTGCTGTAATGAGTGCCCTCCCTGTGGCTACTAGTTGGTAATGAAGTCAGATCTAAATACCCGGTTTTATCCTGTGACTCCTGGCCTCCTGAACCGCAGGCAGAGTACCTGAGATGACTGGTAGAACTGTTTACCTTATCCAACTTCTATTTTTGTCCCATTTATTTGCTTTTGTGGTACTAGAATCCTGTATATGCTAGGTAGGTACTGAGTTACAATTCCTTTTTTGTCTCCCCCCCCCCCTTTTTTGTTTATTTGCTTGTTTTGAGACAAGATCTCTTTACAGAGCCCTGGCTGTCCTGGAATTCTCTATGTAGAACAAGTTGGCCTTGAATTTACAGAGATCTGCCTGCCTCTGCCTCTCCAATGCTGGGATTAAAGGCGTGCGCCACCATGCCCAGCCAATTCCTAACTTTTTTTTTGTTTTTGTTTTTTGATATAGGGTTTCTTTGTGTAATAGCCCTGGCTGTCCCCAGAAGTCCCTTTGTACACCAGGGTGGCCTTGAAGGTGTGAACCACGACACCCTGCCTACAGTTTTTAAACTTATTCTTATGTGTGTGTATGTACTTATTCTTATGTGTATGTATGTACTTATGTGTGTGTACAGGTCAGGACAACTTTCCCTCCACCATGTGGGTCCCAGAGGTTTGATGGCAGAAGCCTTCACCCACTGAGCCATCTCACTGGCACAATCTCCTGGTTTTGATACATTAAAAACACATCTCTTATTCATTCATTTATTTTTAGATAATTTTTCTTGTGGGGTGTGTGTGTGTGTGTGTGTGTGTGTGTGTGTGTGTGTGTGTAAAGAAGAGAACATTGAGTCCCCTGGAACTGAGTTACAGTTGTAGGCTGCCGGACACAAGTACTGGGAACTGATCCTAGGTCCTCTGCAAGAGTAACAAGTGCTTGTAACTGCTGAACTATCTATCTCACCAACCCTGTAAAAAAACACATTCAAGGGCTGGTTTGGAAAGGCTCAGTGGATAAAGGCACTTGCTGCCAAGGCTAACAGCTTTAGTCTGATCTCTGGAACCCACACAGTAGAAGAGAACTGATACCCACAAGTTGTCCTCTGACCCTGCCCCCATGTGCATCTGTGGCATGTTTGTAAACACACACAAAGTAAGTGTAAAATTTTTTAAAAATTAAAAACCAGAACCACTTTGAGATTTATAATATCACCACTGGAGAGGTAGAACCAGGAATATCAACACAAGTTCACGGCTAACTTGCTCTACACGGTAAGTTTCAGGTCTGCCTTTAAATCACAGCTCGTCAGGCTAGAGAGGTGGCTTAACAGTAAAGAGCGTTCCTTGCTCTCATAGATGACCTGGGCTTGGTCCCCGGTGCCCACCTGATGGCTCACAACCATCTGTAGCTCCAATGCCAGAGGATCTAATGCCCTCTTCTGGCCTCTAAGGGCCAGACACAGACACACACACAGACACAGACACAGACACAGACACACACACACACACACACACACACACACACACACACACACACAGCTGCTCATAAATACAAGCACTCTCAGGGCGTTGGTACACGCCTTTAATCCCAGCACTTGGGAGGCAGAGCCAGGCGGATCTCTGTGAGTTCAAGGCCAGCCTGGTGTACAGAGTGAGTTCCAGGACAGGCACCAAAACTACACAGAGAAACTCTGTCTTGGAAAAATAAATAAATAAAATAAACAAACAAACAAACAAACAAATGATAGACAAATAAATAAATGCAAGCACTCATGCATATAGAATATATATCTAAAAAATTATCTAAAACAAGACATATATAATAAAAATCCAGGTAAGTAAGGCTTCCCTGCAAACCTGACTCCTGTTCTGAGCCTCATCTCATACTCCTATGCCCAGCATCACCTTCTTACCTCCCTGTTTAAGAAAAAGAAGGGCAGCTGAGAATGTAACTCAGTAGGTAGTCTTGCATAAAAACCCCACATACAGCAGGTGCTGCTAACATGTCTTCGATTCCAGCACTAATAGAGACAGGAGGATCAGAAGTTCAAGGTCATCCTCAACTACAGAGTGAGTTTGAGGCCATCCTGGGCTCATGTAGACCCTGTCTCGGGGCTGGGGAAATAGATGGCTTATCTGTTAAGAGCACTGGCTGCTCACAACTGTCTGTAACTCCAGTTCCAGGAGATCTGACACCCTCACACAGACATACATGCAGGCAAAACACCAATGCACATAAAAATAAAATAAAAATCTTAAAAGACACCATCTTAAATTGAAAAAAAAAAAAAAAAGGAAAAATACAAGCCAGGCATGGTAACTCATGCTTTTAATTCTAACACTTGGGAGGCTAAGGCAGAAGAATTGCTCTGAGTTCAGGGTCAGCCTGAGCTAAAACAAAAGGCAAGACCCTGTCTCAAAAATTTAAAAAAAAGGATGACTCTCCTTTGAAATACTCACACCCACACTCTTGGATGTGTCTCTCTACTTCCCTCAAGCATCCCTCCTCTCTTTTTGTTTGTTTTTGGGAGTTTTTTGAGATACTATGTAGCCTTACCTGGAAAGGAATTTGCTGTATTGACCAGGTTGGCCTCAACTCAGAGATCCATCTACCTCTGCCTTCGAGCACTGCCATTAAAGGTGTGTGCCAACATGCCCAGCCACCCCTCTCTCTGTTATCTTTGTGCTTAAAATCTATATTAAAATTGCCAGGCATGGTGGCGCACATCTTTAATCCCAGCACCAAGAAGGCAGAGGCAGGAGGATCTTTGTGAGTTTGAGGTCAGCCTGGTCTACAAAGCCAGTTCCAGGACAGCTAGGGCTGTTACACAAAGAAACCCTGTCTCAAAAACAAAAAAAATAAAATAATCTATACTTAAAATCCCCTTTAATATACTCTAACTCTGCTTCCAAAACTTAAAAAAAAAAGATTTTCTTTAAAAAAAAAAAAAAAAAAAGGTTTCATTCCCTACCTACAATGTAGCATTTCCTGAAAGTATTTGGTTGTCCCATGGAAGGCCACAGGGAAGAAGGAACATGCTCCAGGGCTGGAGGGATGGCTCAGTGGTTAAGACCACTTGCTGCTCTTGCAAAGACCTCAGTTCAGCTTCTCCTACTCAAATCGATTGTCTCAAAATGACCTGCAATCCAGGCCAAGGGAGCCCTCTTCTGGCTGTCACGGGCACCTGCATGCACACAGTACACACACAGACAATAACTCACACACACACTCATAAAATTCAGGGGGGCGGGGGGAGTGCCTTATGTTCTAATGATGTGGTAGGTGTTGAACAACCAGCTTTTGGGGACACCGATTTGAATTAGGAACCTGAAGGAGTGCCAGGCAAAGTTTCTCTCTCTCTCTCTCTCTCTCCCTCTCCAATAGAGTCAAGATTGTCAAAGAAAACCAATCCTATAGCTGCTGGTTACCATGTCACCACACCCACCTACAAGAGAGTGACTCTCAGCCAAAGGTAGAACAAACTTCCTATAAAATTTTGCCAAGCACACACAGCAAGGCCTCTGTTTTTTTGTTTGTTTGTTTGTTTGTTTTTTCCCCTTGGAGACATGGCATTTAACCTGGGAGAAGGCTCTTTACATTTCCCAGTCCTCAGAGCTCTGTACCCCCATAGTACCCCTTTGCCCTGTCCTTTGGGAACCACACAGCTGAGGTTCCAGGGTGGGCTAAAGTGTGTTCTTGGACTCAGGAGCCTCTCCGCCTTTTGTTGGCAGGGTTTAAAATATACAAGTAAATCCCCAGGCACTAGTGACTCACCTAAGGTCACACAGAAGACCACTGACTCAAAAAAATCCAAGTCTCTCTGCTACACAGTCTGGCAAAGAAGACACCTGCTTTGGGTTACCGGGAAAGGATAAGATCTCGGTGCCAACCCTCAGAGTAGCTTGGGGTCTGTCCCAGCAGATTGAGTGCAAGCTCTCTACCACAGAGTGGAACCTCAGCAGTCCGCTTCTCCTCCCCAGAGCAGCCCCACAGAAACTTCCACCTCAGCCCTCTCCAGAGCCGGCCTATCTCAGCCCAGGCTAATTTTAATCCCTCCCTCAAACAGCTCTTTGACCAGACCTCCCCAGAGGCCCCTTAAATAGCAAGTTCTCAGCACAAAGTTTCCTGCTTCATGTGGGAGTGGGGTATGGGCTCAGGGATCTTTCCTTATCTCCAACTCAGATCCTCCTTCCAGCCCTCTCTCTGGGCCACAGGGCCCCTTTCCTCTGGTTTCCATTGTTGACTCAAAGACTATATAGTATGGCTCCCAGCACATCCCTGATTACCCTGACGGAAACAAAGCAGTTCTAGATTAGGTGACTGGTCCCATATGCCAGGTCACAGGCCCTTTGCAGAATCAAGTATGGGAGGCTAAGTCACTCACAGGAAGTATAACCCGTAACACCCACCCCAGTCAATCACATCCTTCTGTTCCCTTTGTTCAGAGAGGGGCAGGAAAGTTAGAAAGGATCAATAACTGGTCTTTGGTTTTCGAGACAGGGTTTCAATATGTATCTTGGACTGACCTTGGATTCACTGTGTACCCCAGCTTGACTTCGAACTCACAGCAATACTCTCCAGGAATTGGGATTTTAGGTTCGTGCCACCACAATCAGCTTTGCTAACTTTTATGAAGCATATACCTTGGGGTTCACTAAGGAACAGAGTTGAGTGAGACCCAGATACCCAGACTTCTGTCTGCGCCACCAGCAATCCACTTGGGCAGTTGCATTATTAGCCCATATACCTGGGTCTCCTTCCCAAGCTACTTATTCCAGATGATAGGAAAGTCAGAGTGACGAGAAAAGAAAAAGCAGAAACCAGCAGACCAAAGGTAGAGAGGAGTATGAGCTCAACAGGCTGGCCAGTAGTACACAGAAAAGAGGAGTGTCTGGAACCCACCAGTGGCTGTTTCCACCATCAGATCCTACACAGCCCCATGCACTCCAGGTCCCCATCTCATGGTAACTTCTTGTGCTGTTTCCTCTCATCCATCCTTCAGGCTGGGTCTCCTCACCCCCCCCCATTCCTTCCCTGAAGTCCTGCCATGGCCCCTGGCACCCTTGCCTTGTATTGCTCCCACAAGTCTAAGCTGAGCTGGCATCCTGACTACACAGAGCCTTAGAGACAAGAAACAAGTCTCAAAACTTGTGCACCGTCCAAAGCGTTGACTCAGGTCTTGTCACTCAAGACTTCTCCCCTTCTTCCATGTTCAGTTCCTCTAAAGAAACTTACCCAGAGACCAGACGTGGCCCAGCAGGGCAAAAATGATACTACAAACAGCAAAGACAACAGGCCACAGCTAGCTGGAGGAGAGTTTGCATCTTATCTTTAGACTTTAGCCTAGGAAAGCTGCTCCAACCTTGTGAATGTTTCAATCTACACAACACAGATAACCACCCGAGACGAAAAGCTACCCTTACTCTATGAAATCATTTACCTCCACAAACTCTTACCAGTGAGCTACCAAGAGCCATCTGCTTATAAAGGTCGTCTAGTGAAGCTGGATCAGACCCAGGTCAGTCTAGAGCTGGCAATGTAGGTAGATGACCGACCTTGGGCAGTCACTAGAATCTTTAGCTTCTCTCTTCTCCAGAGGTGGCAATAAATACTCCAGGTTTAAAGCACCAAAGAGATAGATCACTAATTCAACTCCCTCATTTAACAGATGAGGGGAAATGAGTGTGACAATAGAGCTGTTTGAAGGCAGTGTGGATACTTCAGTACATGCAGCCTAACCAACCACTCTTGTGCCCCAGGCTAGCATGATCTGTTCTTCCTATAACAGTTTCTGGTGCCAGCCTCAGGGTAACTGGGTCATCAGGAGAAGCGACATACAGAACAGGGTTTGGCACTAACAGCTAGTTGATACCACAATAAAAAAGGTCAACTGAAGAACTCATGCCCTACCTATTCCAGTCTTGTAACAAGTGAACACGAATGAACACACACACACACACACACACACACACACACACACGCCCCTTCAAATTATTTGAAGAAGGCATTAGGGGTGGGTTCACACCATCCTTAGGAGGGCAGCAGGTACCACACTGGTTTTCTTGGGACTCTCCCACACACATCTCTTCTGGAGAAGCAGCAACACAACCCCAGGGACTGTCTCCTTTCTGTCCTGAAAGGCAAAGAACTACATCACTTTTAGAATGGCACCTTCAGGCGGTGGTGGCGAACCTTTAATCCCAGCACTTGGAAGGCAGAGGCAGATGGATCTCTGTGAATTCAAGGCCAGCCTGGTCTACAGAGTGAGTTCCAGGACAACCAGGGCTACATAGAGAAACCCTGTCTCAAAAAAAAAAGGCAATGAAAAAAAAAATAAGAAAGAAAGAAACAGTGGCACCTCCACGGCAAATAAGAGCAGACACAACTAGACCCATAGTTACATCCTCAGCATAGCTAAAATGTAAGTTTGCAGTTGGTGGAAGAGTGACTAGAGAGATGGATGGAGAACCCTTGGATGATGCACACTGAGAAACAACTCTCCTAGTGGAACCTGTTCAGGGTGGTATGCCCATACACGACACTACAGAGAAGGTCATCCAGCCTCCACATCAGCCAAGAGGAGACCAGCCTTACTGGAGGTCCCAGCTGAGTCTAGGGCAGACAAGCAGCAACCCGGCCCCCACCAGAACTTCATTTCTGCCAAAAGACCTTGGGACTCCCAAAAGTGCTCTTCTCCTGCAAGCCTTACAGACTCTGGGAGTGTGGCAGTGGGAGAAGCCCA
>CABHPP010129733.1:0-12565 GCA_902168425.1 Peromyscus attwateri | reverse complement strand
AGGGTTCCATCCATTCGGGTTTGGGAGCCTTTTTCTGGCCTGCTGAAGATCATCTTTGTGCCATTCCTCTCTCCTTCTCTGTCCCTCTTTGAAGGCTACAGTCTCACTTATTAGGTTCCTGCTCATGAACCACATTTATTTTCCCTTTCTCTCCTCCCCCCCAACCCCGATCTTTACTAACACTTATCTCATACTGGCCTTTGCCAGTATAGGATACATGTAAAGGGGCTGGAGATGTGGCTCAGGGATTAAAAAAAACACTGGATACTTTTCCAGAGAGTTTCAGTTCATTTCCCAGCACACGTAAGACCGGCCACAACCATCTGTAACTCCAATTCCAGGGGATCCAGCACCCTCTTCTGGCCTCTGTGGGCATTGTGGGCCTGCGGTGTGTGGCCATAAATGCAGGCAAAGTATTCATACATAAAAATAAAAATAGAAAAAAAGAAAAAAAGGATGTCTGTTCATTTCTTTATCTGTGAAAAAATCTTCCAAAATGTGAAACACAAATTGTCCTCCACTGTGCTTTAAGACCTTGGGCAAAGTCTTAGGAACAAGGAAATTCTAAGTGTGAACAGACCACTTAACACCATTTAGTCATAGTCTAGGTTTCCTGTTACAGAAGAGGAAATCAGAACCTACAGACATCCCTAATGATTATATTCCTACTGACCCTAAACACACTCTCATATTTCTTCCTATGTCTTCCGTTTCACCCTTGAGGAAGATGAAAGCAGATGTTACCCTTTTGACTTTATCTACGGGGGGGGGGGGTGTCCATAGGAAACTGCACCAAAGTCCCCAGAGTTAAATCCTAAATGCATATGCAGAAGTATGAACCCACAGAAATGTCTACTGAGTAAGTCCTCAGCCCGAGAACCATACTTCCAGGACATCCACAATTAATTCAAACTAAAGTGAGACATTGAAGATGTAATTAAAAACATATGGAAACATTTCTAAAGAACAGGAGGAAGAAGAGGTTAGAAAAGAATGAAGATCAACAGTTACATGCTCAGGTTTCTTGGCTTCTTCTTGGTGCTCTCCCTCAGCTTCCCACCCTCCCCCCATCCCCATAGTCTCCTGTGTGCTCACAATCACCCAGGGGCTGATAGCCAGCAAAGAGAAGATGGAGCATAGGATGGGGCCGGGCTTGCCCCGTGCCTCAAAGCAGGCTCAGAACTGCACTCATATACTGTGTAGCTCCAGAAGGATAAAATCAGAGATCCCTCCTGTTCAAATGTACGACAAAAACTGTTTCCTAAAGACATGAGAATGTATGTTTTTGGAATATATTTTTTCTATCAGTCTGGATCCTCACAGGAAACCAAATTCAACTCATAAGCCCCAAGAGATGCCCTGGGATTTTGTTTGTAGAGGTGTTGAGATGTTAAGGTAACCAAGAAGTATACGGGAGACGTGTGAAACCATCATTACCCGGGGAGGTGGCTGGTACTCTTCCATCCCCAGGAAAGGGAATGAACAAAGGTGCTTACAGGAGCCTGAGGAGATCTGCAGCTGAGAAGGGGACTCTGGACACAGAGCTGTTGTCACAGAGCCCTCAGCACCTCCCAGGAATTTTTCTTTCCTCCAACCTCCCAACCTCTTGCAGGGACTTCTGGTTAACTAAGCCAATCACAGACTGCCAGCAGGAAAGGAACAACAGAGGTCGGTCTCTGAGACACAACCCAGGACAGAAAGGAGAAGAATTGACCTGGGAGTGGGTGGGGATGGAAAAGAAATCCTGCACCACCTGTTTTTAACAGACGGATGAGATTTCCTTATATTAAAAATGCAATGTCTGTGGATGCTACTTTTTCAGCCTTTGGTAATTCCGAATTTTGCTGAAGTTAGAAGTGATTTTATACATACAAGTTAGATAAGTAAATACCTAGACTTTCCTTCAAATTGTTGATAACAAAGAATAGGACAGAGTGCAACACTGCCAGAGGAGCCTACTAATAAACAATAACATCAAGTTGATGTAACCTGTTTGTAGAGTGTCGAGCATCCCGGTATGTGTAAGGATGTGGATAACTGACCGCTCATTCACTAGGAGGCAACTGTCCCATCACCAGCAGAGCCTTGCTAAATAAAGTCCACAAGGCTGTGGCAGCACACATGGAAACATATGGCTAGATCCACCAGCTCCTTAGGAGGGTGGGTTCAGCACACAGTGCATGCGAGTGAGTGAGAGGAAAGTCTGGGGCAAGTGCTGCTGCTGACTGGGGCTTCATGAGCTCCTTCACTTGCGAAATCATCCCAGGACAGAATCCTAACAAGAAAAAGACATAAGTCATTGCACCTTCCTCATCCCCTGCTCCCCTGAGAGACTTGGCCTGGGATTCAATTAAGCATATGTCACATTTTAACAAAATCGCACACCTGCTCCCCAGACTCTCTTGTCTGTCTTTTGACATCAGAAAATATAGACATTAAAATGATAATTTGGATTAGATACAAATGGAACTACAGGTTACACTGATATCCAGCTTGAAAAGTGGTTTGCATGTTTGTGTACGTGAGTGTGTGTGTGTGTGTGTGTGTGTGTGTGTGTGTGTGTGTCTGTTTCAATAAAAGCTGAAACGAAGTCTTTTGATCCTTTGGACTTCATTTAAAGCAATCTCTCAGGGTATAACAAAAAGAGAGAGATAGCTGAGCACATGGTCAGTTGGATACTTACCATGCAAGCATCAGGACCTGAGTTTGATCCCAAGCACCCATGTAAAAAAGCCCATATAGCAACATGCAGCTGTAACTCTCATTCTGGGAAGGCAGATACAGCCACATCCTAGGGTCTTGCTGGCAAGGCAGCCTAGCTGGATTTTCAAGCCCCAGGTTCCATGAGAGACAAGCTCCAAAAAATAAGGTGGTGAGTGATTGAGGAAGACATCCATCTTTGACCTCTGGCCTCAACATGCATGCACTCACATGTGAATGCACATCTGAACACACACACACACACACACACACACACACACACACACACACACTTCTGTTTCTTGCTTTCTTACCTTCCTTCTAAGTCTCCTTACACTTTTCCTGAACCCTTCACTTCCTATTCCTCCTCACTAGCATCTCCCTAACATGCTACAATACTACTGCCACCCTCCTTCAGAACCAGTGGGAGTCAATGCATTTCACATTCTGTCCTCTTTTCCCCAAAATTTACTTCCTCCCCTTCCTCTAGCATTGTTGCGTTAGAAAATTGGCCCCAGAACACAGCTTTGAAGTAAGTAGCCACCTAAAGTTAAATGCAGTCATAGCCCAGACTACCCAATAGTCCTTTAAGACCAATGCAATCCTGGCCTAAGGCTCTCTATAAATTCAGATGAAGGCTCTTTATAAAGTCTTCCAAAATATAATGCTGTGGATCAGCCACTCCTGGAAGCTTCTACATGATTTGATAAAAGGAACAAAATACATGTTTTACTTCTTCCTTCTATAAATACTTGTAACTAAAGAGGCAGAGAAACACTACGCTTGTCTGAATAAAAAAAAATACTACGAAGTATTCGTAATGCACCATGTGTCATAACTCCTGATGTCACCTGACCATGTCATTTCCTTGAAGCCTTTTCTAATACTGCCTGGCTAGGCTAAGCAGCCTCCTTGGATTCCTAGACAGCTACAGATGAACCTTCCCCCTTAGTCCAACCAGATGTCTCTGGGATATTGTTTGTTTTGAGCCTCAGCAGTCCATACAGTGTCTCCATTACACAGTAGAATCCCAACTTTCATCTGGTGCATTAGTTGTCAAAGACTGAGGAACTATTAAATAGGGAGGCTACACAATGTTCGAAATCACAAACAGTATTTTCATGTTTAAAAACCATCCAAGATTTAAGGATACCACTTTCCTATTAAGTAGCAACTAACACATTTCAATAAGGTTGTTTATTCAAATGAATCACAAAATATCGAAGTGTTATACAGTACCAGATTGCAAAGGATGGCATAATCCCTACTGTGAATGTTGTATGGTAATTGTTATCATCTGTATTAGCTATATGACAATATTTTATCTGCTTTTGCTGTTTAGTTGCCAATATCCCCTGCATTGCAGATTGCCTTGAGGTAATTCTTAACTCCACAGCCTAGAAGAAAGATTCTCTAGAGCAGAAAACAAGTGTTCATGTGCTAACTGGATCCCCTGAACAATTATGCAAAACGGAGTCTGTGCTGGATTTTGAATGTGTTCTCCACCAAGTGTCTCTTATCTGAATGGTACCCAAAACTAATACACAGCATGTGCTTTGGTAAGGGCGTCAGAGCTGGGACTAGGAAAGGCAAGCTGGGGAATCTACTTCCCCTTGTTCCCTCCTGATAAGGGTCATTAAAGGAAACAGGAACGAGGCAGGCAGCCCGGTGGGAGAATGCATCCCTGGGGCTCTATCTACACTGGAAATGGACTCCCCATAAAAGTGGTGCAGCTCAGCCTTTTGTGAAATCAACTTTATTGATTTTACCTTTATTGCCTCTCTGATGTCTGTTTTAATTTCTGTTTCAATTTTTACCATTTGCTATTTGGAACGAGTGATAATTTTAAAAAACATTTACCTACAGTTTCCCTTGGTGTCCATGATAAGTCATGCATTTACCTTAAAAAGGTAATACCACAGAACCGACGTTGGTGGAGTACAAAAGCTGAAGTTGAGACTGTTGCTCCTTATTCTGCTGCTATTTTTCTTGGCACAGACGGAGGAAAACTGAAAAGCCTTCAAAAGTCTCTGGAACACTGTAATTTTCTGAATGTATAGAGATTGTTTGCAGTTAGCTGTGGTCTAAGAAATAAGGATTTAGCCACAGTAAAAGCTGATTATGTAGCTTTATTTCTTTACAATTCTATGTACCAGTCTGCCAGGCAGCAACCTCTACCAATCAAAATATCTGTGCTCAGTCAGACCAATAACTGACCTTCAGAAAGACAACCTGAGATGGGCTGCAAGTATCTTAGCAGGTTATTTTAATATGTATGTATGTGCATGCCTCCCCTACACACACACACACACACACACACACACACACACACACACACACACACACCATATTACATTACATTTTGTGTTGTATCCAAAATCAGGAATTCTGTTGCATTAAAAATATTTTCAATGAACCTTCAGATAATATGTCCTGACCGCCCAGCTTCACAGGTTGTCTTTTCTGAAATATCCTCTGGCTTCTTATGACTGAGAGCCAAGACTCATCACCCCCGTAGGGTAAGCGTGGAGCATTTCAAACCCTGGTTTTCTATTTTTACTCTTACTGCTTCTCTAACTGCTTCTCTTCTCTAATGAACAAAGCTGATATCTATGTTTATTTTTCATGCACAAAGTTGTCGAGACTATAGCCCATTTTATAACACCAAAACTAGCATAAGAAAAAAAAGTAGACAATTGTTATTTCACCACAATTAAAAACTTCAATGTTGGGGGCTGGAGAGATGGCTCAGAGGTTAAGAGCACTGATTGCTCTTCCAGAGGTCCTGAGTTCAATTCCCAGCCACCACATGGTGGCTCACAACCATCTGTAATAAGATCTGGCGCCCTCTTCTGGCCTGCAGTCATACATGCTGTATACATAATAAATAAATAAGTCTTTAAAAAAAAAACCTTCAATGTTTTGAAATGAACAGACAATCCAGAAAGTGGAAGTAAATATATGCAAATCACACATTTGATAAGGATTCTGTATCCAGACTACATGTATACATATGTGTGTCTATGTCTGTATGTGTGTCTGTGTACGTATATATGTATGTATGTATATAGCTATCTTTGTACCTTTATGGCTCAGTCATAAACTTGCTGTACCGTTTTGGAAGGTAGTAGAATCTTCAGGAGGCAGAACTCTAGGGGAATTCAGTCACAGCAGGGGCGGGGGTTTGCAAACCTTGAAGTTCCATTTTCCAGGCCCATTTCTTGTCCTCTCTCTCCTTCCTGACTGTGGGTGCACTGTGACCAGCCATTATGTTTCCAGGGCTGTGCCTTCCCAACAATATGGATTGTACTTCCCAGGAACTGTAAGCCACGATAAACCTGCCCTTCCTTCCTTCCTTCCTTCCTTCCTTCCTTCCTTCCTTCCTTCCTTCCTCCCTCCCTCCTTCCTTCCTCCCTCCTTCCTTCCTTTTGTTGCTTTTGTGTGGCATTTTGTCATAGCATTGAGAAAAGCAACTAATCCTATAATACTATGGATGGATCTTTAAAACATAATACTAAGAAAAATTGTCAGTCACAACATAATCACATGCGCCCAGTGAGATGGTTTAGCAGATAAAGGAGGCCACTTCCCAATGTTGAGAAGCCGAGTTCATTCCCCAGGACCCACATTGTTAGAACGAGAGAAAAAAAAAAATCCACAAGTTGCTGTCTGACCTCCATGTATACACTGTGGTGGGCAGGCAAATGTACACATGTACACACAGAGACAAATATAACTGTGATGTTAAAAGATGACGACATGTTGTATCATTTGATTTATATGAAATGTCCAAATTAGGCAAATATGTAGAGAAATAAAACATCACTATTTTCCTAGCAGTATAGGATAGCAAAAGAGTGTCAGTGAGTGCTACCTGGCGTGGGATATCATTAGATTGGGGTTTCCAAAGTCTGGCTTAGCAGCAGAGCACTTATAATGTGTGTTTGACCCCTATGTAATCTCTCTCTCTCTCTCTCTCTCTCTCTCTCTCTCTCTCTCTCACACACACACACACACACACACACACACACACACACACACAGAGTTAGAATGTAATGATACACAACTCTATGATTACTCTAAAACAATTGACAAATATCAATTCAGTTGAAGTATACCTTAAATTAGTGAGATTTGTTTTGTACAAACCACTTCTCAATAATGATGTGTGCACTCGTGTATGTACATCATGTACACTGGTTCACTGTCATTTTTCTTCCTCTCTTACAGTCAAGTCTCTGGAGCAATACATAGGCTGGAGAAGAAAGCATAAAAACACGCCAGTATTTGCAAGAATTTAAAAGCTGAAACAACTGAGCCTTCAATAACTTCCACGGAATTGCTTTTTGATTTCCTTTACAGAGTATGAAAAAAAAATGACTTTCCCTAGTTCAGCCTGCAAAAACTGCTGTCTGACAGACTCTCGGAATTCTTGTCCACACACAGGAAAATATAGATAAAGAGAAGCCTTAGTGAGCTAAATCTGTGCTGTCTTACACAATAGCTACCAGCCTCCACAGCAGCTGAGCATTTTAAATGTAGCTGGCTGGAACTGAGCTCTGCTGTACATTTACAACTCACACTGGATTTTTTTTTTCTCAAAGTGCTAAGTCTCATTAGCAAGTGTTATCACATTTATTATATGTAGAAATGATATATTGAATTACACAAAAATTCGTCATTAAATTTATTTTACTAGGTTGATTTTATTTTCATGAAGTTACTTGTAGAATATTCAAAATTCCATATGTGGTTTTCACTATATTTTTATAATATGGATTAAATAAATTACATATATTGGATTATGTATTTTAGACTGCCCTGGTCTAGAAATCCAAGGACTAAATGGGATCATCAGACTATTCAGTATAAACTCCCAAAAGCTCAGGACAAAAAAAAGAATGTTTCCCAATAAAGCTGTTGAAATGGGCGTATAATACTGCAAGAAATGGAGCATCTAGGACTGGAACTTCTCCCTATCTGCTTTCTCTCCCTCCCTTCCTCCCTCCCTCCCTCCCTCCTCCCCTCCCTCCCTCCCTCGCTCCCTGCTCACAGGTTTAAAATCTCCAGAGGAATCTTAATGCTGGGCTCCCTGGATCTGCCTTAATAACATTGGCAAAAAGCAAGACACATAAACCTTGAGCTTTCTAAATCTCTTATGATTGAACTGACCATAATTATTAGTTTAAATCTATCTCATCCACAAATCATTAGCTCCTTGGGGGCAATGAATGCTTTGTTTATTTTTTGCACATACTCAGCATGGAGTGGATATTCAATAAATCCTCCTTAAACTTGAGATACATAGGAAAAGTCACAGTTAACCAACCCTCACTGTTTTCTGTATGTTTGTCAGTTTTCCAAATCTGGAGTTGTGAAACCCCACGGTACTACCAATTAGCAGAATGAATAATTAAAACTTTACAAGGGAAAGATAATGTTTATATTTAGTCTACAAATTTGATCCTGTGCTGGATGATATCTTTAGATGATGAAAACACAAACATAGTGTGGGCCATGGGATCTAAAAATCTTGATACTTGTCTTGTTACTCAAGGTTAATCTATTGTGTTCTGAAATACCAAACAAATGAGTGAATGGAGGGCAATGTGAGTGAAACCTGAGCCAAGCCTGATGTCAGTGGGAGTTCTGAATAGAGCGCAAGTTTGTTCTTGGCTGCTAGCCTATGTCAAGCTGTTCACTTATTAGTTTGTTTGTTTTTTCCTATTTTTAAAAGCAATTTTAATGAGCATAAGGACAGATGTTTATCCTGGAAACTAAGTTGCAGCATTGCTGGCGTTACAGACATGCATGCCTCTGGGATGGCTGTGACACTGAATACATTATTTCTGACACTTAAGAAACCAAACAGCAGGAACCCTGGCTCGATTTTTGCGGGCATCAACTGCTAATGGAGCTGATAAAGCTGATGTGTGGGAAAGTGGCTGCGACTGAAATATGTGCTGAAGCGTTTGCATTAGAGCTTTTTAAAAACCCCGAGCTTCAACCTCGACTTGGTCATTTCTTGCTTTGCTAAGCAATATCATAATGCGAACAGTCAGTTTCAAATCAAACACATTTGCATTACTCTCCCACTGCCAGAGCATTAGATTTGGGAGACAGTCATATAACTTGCCATGAGTAAGAATCATGCTGAGAGAGAGCATTTATTTCGTCTTCACTCAATTCATTAATGCCGAGCAATTAACAACTTCAAACCTACAATAATTTTCCCATCATCTCAAGCCAAAAATATAAGGCAAATGTTGAAAATAATAGCAGGAAACTGTTTAAATATCCTAAACGTAAAAGTGTTTTATTTCATTTTCTTGTTTTCGAAAAGAATACACTTGAAATAGAATACATAAAATAGTGAATTGCTATTCAAATCCATTTCAAAAGTGAGGGCTAGAGGAATGGCTTAGCAGTTAAGAGCACTATGCTCTTGCAGAAGACCTAGGTTCATTTCTTACCACCCACACCAGACTACTCACAACTGTCTGTAACTCCAGTCCTGGGAGACCCAATGTCCCCTTCAGGTCCCTACAGGCACTTCATGCATGGAGTGAGCATAAACTCATGCAGGTGCACACATATATACATACAAATAAATAAATGAACAAGTTTTGTTTTTGTTTTGTTTTGTTTTGTTTTTTAGTCTACATGCTTGGGCTGGAGAGATGGCTCAGAGGTTAAGAGCACTGGCTCTTCTTCCGTAGATTCTGAGTTCAATTTCCAGCACCCACATGGTGGTCACAACCATTTATAATGAGATTGGGTGCCCTCTTCTGGCGTGCAGACATACATGCAGGCAGAACACTGTATACACAATAAAAATAAATAAATTTTTAAAGAAAATCTACATGCTTTGAAAGAGTTTTTTAGTCCTGATAGTAATGTGAAACACTTTCTGCAAAATAATTCTTAAAAAATTACAGTAAACAATCCATAAGACACAGAGCTATAAAAATCAGTGCTACAACACTGAACCAATGAATAGACACAAGAAGCCATCAGGAGGCATCTGTACCTTTAGGGTGCTAGTGTCTTCAGTCCTTATGGTTTTGAATAATTGTTCTTTTCCAGTTGCTTCATTTCCCTAGACCACTCTGTACACAGACACGATCATCATAACTTCAACCAAAAACTCCTTTGCAGGACCACAATTGGACTTTAGCATCCTCCAACAGAAAAGGTCTTTAACACTAGCCCCGATCTCCTTTCAGTTCTGTTGGGAGACCACTGATGTGCAGTCATCCGGCTTCCAGGTTTCACATTAAGGTTTGAGAAAGTCCTAAAACTTCGATCTCAGAGAAGGCAGTACACTCCAGTCAAGGCCTGACTCTCTCATGGAGCTGAAATTTCTTTGGCTCACTAATTTTTGTACTAGTCACTGGTCCGTTTTGCAATTTCCAGTCTTCCTCTGAGGCAATCCTCCTCTTCAGTGCCTCAGTGAACCCATTCTTCCCCGGCTTTCTCACTGGATTACTACTCTTCTCTCTGACATGCTTTCTTGGAGAGCTTATCATTCACTTTTATTTTTTTTTATCACTGTTGATCTTGACTTCTAGATTAACACACCACAGTCTTTTCACGTGTCTGTAGCCTTATCACTACCATGGCCTACATTCCCTGCTAGCAAACATGAAACTACTATTTGAGATGGCCAGATCACTGAAAGCCATTTGCTTTGGAAGAGGAAGAATATGAAAGGTGAATACTTGATTGCTGGCCATGCTTGCCATGCAGTATGAGATGATTTGCGAAGGAAGTGAGGCTGAAAGTTACCCGGTTGGCCAGATCACTAAGGTGAGAAATCTACCTACTGTTTATCAGTTCACTCAAGCTGAAGCTCAAGCTCTCTCCCCTTCTCTCCTTCCCTTCCTCCTCTCCCTTCCCTTTACTGTGCTTCCTACGAGAAGGTCTTTGGAAAAGAATGTTTCATTGACACCTGGCCCATACAACCTAGAGTATTGCTGTTCTCAGACATTGGTGCTCATTGCAATCACATAAAGAAATCTGATTCCCCAATTACCTCCTTCTCTATCAGCTTCACAGGAATTCTTTCCCAAGCATCAAAATGTTTTACAACTTCTCTGGTTAATTCTGCTGTGCACTAAACTTTGAAAGTTGGCATTGATCCATTAGTTAAAGGTTAATAATTTCAAGCTACCAGTTTTGTATTGAATAGATCTTCAAATTTCTGTAATCTAAAAATAGGCTATGGTAAATTGATGCAAAGCAATTCCAGCCTGCCACTGGAAGTGACATACTAGTGTGTTCAGTTCCTATGATGTAATCACAACGTTTCTTTAGAAGCAGATATGAAGACATATTTGGAGCAATACAAACAGAAACAGAGAAAAGCAGTACCCATGGGCTCTTGAAGCCCACATTACCAAAGCCAGAAGCTTGAACAGTGAACTTCAGGGTAAAAAAGAATGAGCAAGACTTAAGTTCTCAAAGCTCTGAAAATCTTTGGTCCTGAAGATTCGTGGTGGTTTATATCACATGACTTAGAGACAATTCGCCATCCCTGCAGCCTGAGTCTGTATTTATTATACCTGTCTGTGTCCATGTTCTGTGCAAACTCAAAGGGCTGGACCAAGAGCAGGGTGCAGGCTCCAGAAACAACCAAAAAAAGGGGAAACAGAATAGAATTAATAAGATGCCAAATCCTCTTAATTTCTGGAGATATATTTTTCTATGCAGGAGCCCACCAAGCCCAGTCTTACTGAAAGTATTACATCATGAAGAGGAAGGAGCCAGAAGCAGAGTGCCAGAATCCAGGTATGAGCCGATCACATAGACACTGCATGGACTGCTTTCCTGTCAGATAAGTGAAAACACTTTAAAGAGGTAGATTAGCATACCTCGGGCCATTGTTCCCATTTCTGTAATGGATTTTCTAGACTATTCTTTTCTGATTGCTCCATCAATCAAGTTCAAAATGTACTAGATATCTGTTTATATAGTCTGTGGATGCCTATGCAGTGTTTGCAAATAAAAGGAAGTTGGGTTTTTTTGCCATTCTGAAGAACAATTTTCACTTCTTGGGAACAGTATCACTCCCAGGTAAAAAGATGTGCGATATACATATGAATCTCGATTCTATTATCATATTTCTATTACCTACATAATAGAGAAAATTTTCAAAGCTGCATATAATTGAAAATTCATGACATTCAAGTACTATTACAACATATCATTGGAACTAAAAGCTTTTCAAAGGCAGTCACTAAGGTTCATCTATACAAATCTTAATTTCTTGTTTTGTTTTTTAAAATAAGGTCTCAATACATAGCCCAGGCTAGGCTGAAACTTGTTGTGTAGCCCAGGCTGGCCTTGAATTTACAATAACCCTACATCAGCCTTCCCCAATGTTGGGATTCCAGGCGTAAGTCACTGTGCCCAATTCAGAAACCTGAACAGCACAGAAAACTAACTAAGCCACCATTTGTGTTCAACATGAAAAGGGTGTGTGTTTAAAGACTTTGGTTTGATTTTAAAAATCATGAAGGTGAACCACTTTCTGAAAATGGTCACAGTTGTACACAGAAACAAGAAACACGGTGTAAAGGAAATCAAGCAGAAGGGTGGGTGGCCGTCCATCATAAATGTGGAAGACTTCTTAACGGGCACAGTTTGCAGAGCAGCACAGTAATTTATGAACGGTCCCTCAGACAAAATGTAGAAGATCTTTCAGTCTTTGTAGTGTATTATATTAAAAATGGAGAGAAAATGCTAAACAAATTACTGAGACTCTATGCCTCCTGGTAGCTTTAGAAAATAATTGTGGTCTGTAATGAGGAAAACTGGATGTAGCTGTGTTTGTGCATAACCATACTGACTCATACTCTCTCAC
>CABHPP010129731.1:0-11633 GCA_902168425.1 Peromyscus attwateri | reverse complement strand
CTAGACATCAGAGAGGAAGCTTCCAGGTCAATACCAGCTTGGTTTCCCCATGTCCTGTAATCAAAGTATGTGGTATCTTCAGCAATAAGGTCTTATCATCAAATTCCCAGGAATGAACAAGAACAATGGTGTCTTAGTTAGGATTTCTATTGCTATGACAAAACATCATGCCCCAAATGCAAGGTGGGGAGGAAAGGGTTTATTTGGCTTACACTTCAGCATCGCTGTTCATCACTGGAGGGAGTCAGAACAGGAACTCAAACAGGGCAGCAGCTGATGCAGAGGCTGTGGAAGGGTGCTGCTTACTGGTTTGCTTCCCATGGCTTGCTCAGCTCACCTTCTCAGAGAATCCAAGACCAGCAGCCAAGGGATGACACCACTGACCATGGACTGGGTCCTCTCCCATTGATCACTAAATGAGAAAATGCTTACAGCTGGATCTCAAGGAGACATTTCCTCATCTGAGGCCCCTTCCTCTCTGATAATTCTAGTTGTATCAAGTTGACACACACAAACACCCAGTACAAATGGCAATAGCCTGTATTTTTGGGGGGTGGTTGTGACCCTTCTGCCCAAAAACCTTAAGGAGTCTATCCCCCATTTGACAGTGGGATTATTGTTTAATAACCTATAACATCTTGGAGGAACATTACCTCTTTATATAGGATAATTCCAATTAAACTCTACTTAAAAAAATAATATTTTAGGATGCTTATAAAACAGGTTTTCATATGACCTTATCAAACATCCCTAGTGGTAGTTATTCCTTCTTCAAGTCCCCTGTCCAACCCACTGATCCCCTCCACAGTTAAGTGCCTACCCTCCATCATCCCTTCTTATGACCTGTGTTCTACTATCTCCCTCCTTTAAGATGTTTTTCTCCCCTCACTGGTCCATCTGGTTTTCTTATGTCTGTAAGTAGTCTAAGTTAAACCACTAATCTAAATATTTGAGATAGGATTCATGAATGAGAGAGAGCACACTGTGTTTGTCTCTCTGAGCCTGTGTTACTTCACTCAGTATATTTTCTTCAAATTCCATCTGTTTACTTGCACATTTCATCGCTTCATTTTTTTTCTCTTCAGTGGAATAAAATTCCATTGTGTATTTGTTCCATATTTTCATTATCTATTCATCAGTTCATAGAAAGCTAGGATGATTTCATTTTATGGCTATTGTGAATACAGCAGCAATGAACATGTTTGAACAAGTAGCTCTGTAGCAGGATGCTGTGTTTTGGTGTGTGGCCAGGTATAATAAAGATTGGTCATGTGGCATCATTTGTATAAAGAAATTATTTTAAAACAAAGTTTAAAGGTGATATATCTGTCCATATACCATAGTGGATATTATTTATGAAGAAAAGTATTTTCAGTGTTGACAGAAGATACCTGATATATGTCTCAATATATCAAGAAAACAACTTTCCAACAAGTGGTTTTGGTTATTGAAGATATAAAGCCTGCAGGGTTTTCTTTTCTTTTTTTGGTGAATGGTTGTGCCCTGGGCTAGAGAAGTTCCTTCATGAATTCCAGTTAGCAATTGTTGCAGGTTATAATGTGGCCCCTTCATGCAGCTTGTTGTAGGATATAACTGCTGTTAATGGTACTCTCTACAAACGGAAAAAGGGAAAAATATGCTTAAGAAAAATGTGTAGTGCTTAGAAATCAGTTGCAGAGGACTGATTTCTTTTGGAGGCCATTTTTGTTGTTGGTTTGTTTGTTTTTTTGTCTTTGTCTTCCTGGGTGTGAGGGTTTGACAGAACTCTAAAGGGACATTATTTTCCCTTTGTTATTAAAAGTCTAGATACATAGTTGCCATTTTTCATGAATTAGTGAAGTCACAAATACACAGAACTGCCTGCACAATGCAAAATGACAAAGAGTGGCATTTCTTCAGTTTCCCCACAGATTTCAATATCATGCATACAGAGAATTACTTTTTCACTTTCAACCAAAACTAATGCAGATTTTATATGAATGAAAATGAGGATATAGTTTGACATTACTTAAAATAATGGAGGAGAAAATAAATCAGTCACTTGCTGAGTACTTTTTTATATACCAGTTACTTTAGAGAAATAATCCCATTTAATCATCATGCCAAGCTTATGAGATATATTTTATCTTTTATGTTTTGGAAAATATAATTGAAATAGATTATTTAAGTAGTCTTTTTCTAAAGCCCATGGTCCTATTAGCCTATCATTTTGTAGTCCACATTGTTCTGTGATCCTCAAATTGGTAATTAGAAGTATGATTTTAACAGAGACCATATTTAAGGTGGGGGGAGAAGTCTTTGGAAAATATCACAAAGAATAAAAGAAGGTAGCATTGTTTCCAAAGCATTATGCAGGGTAACTGCTTTTGGCCTATACTGAAGCTGCAGGGTTGAAAATAAGATGGAGTAAGTTAAGGTATACACTAACCATAAGGGGCTCACAAGCTGTAAAGAGTTTATATAGAAAACTCAAGTCTGAGGGAGCTTGTACAACAGCGTCCTTTAGAGAAAGGGTGTGGGCATACTGGACATTTGTAGCATGAGTGATATGATATCCATGACCCACTATATAGGATCTTAAATTTCTTAGTCACGTTAAAACATTAAAAGAAAACAAAAAATGTATTATAATGATGTATTTTGTGTAATTTGATCTATCTAAATTGTCAGTTCAACATATGACATATATTTGGCATTCTCTCTTTAGAACTAAGGTACTTAGGAAATCCAGTGTGCATTTGATATAATATGAATCTCTTTGGGCTAGCCACAATTCAAATGCTCAGTGATGCATGTGGTTAGAAGCTGCTGTGTTGGATGAAGGCTAACCCAGGCTTGCAACTGAGGACTGAATAACAAAACCTGTGGTTTTTATGTGAGCTTCAGAACAATATTAAAGGTTAAAAACAGAAAGAGAAGGATCCTTAACTCTTTTCCAAGACGGTTTGACTTCCTTGGTGTGTCCTGGAGTTTTAAAAGTCTTAGTTTATGACTCTCTTGGTGATTTGAGGGGCAGGCCATTGAGGACTAATGCCCTACTTTAGCCTCTAGGACTAATAGTGCTGTAGGTGGGAGAAAACATGAGGAAACCCAGAGGCCTTCTCTGAGACTAAGATCCTCCAGTTTAGACCATCTTGCTTTTCAGGGGGCAACTTATCATGAGACAGATTTATAGAAACAAGATATTACAGGGATACATGGGGGCTGAGATGAAAAGGGCAAATTCTGCAGGACTTCCAAGTTGATCTTGGTAACCCATGAGCAGCCAAGTGCAGAGGGGAAATCACTTCTCTGGCAGAGGTGACTTTGGGGGAAGTAATACTCTTAGAGTTGCACTTCTTTCTAAAGCCTGTCACTGGAGAATTCTCTCTGGAGAAACCGAGTCAGTAAAAAAGTAGAAATTTAGGAAGGCTCTGTGTCTGCTTCTGGCTAAATGCGTTATTCTCTTAGGTTCCTTTTTGTTTCTTAATGCATCTGTTTGTTCAGCCAGAAAATGTGGTAAATGCTGATATGTACACCCTCTGAGACCCCCACGTTAAAACACTGCTGTGCTCCGTATTCTGTGTCACCTCAGGATTGTGGTAACATCCATGATATGACCATGAGTTAAAGTCAGTGTTTCTAGAAAGGCAGACAGCTGTAGGACAGGGCAGACTAACTTGCTCAAGGACAGTGTGTTTCTCAAGTGCCCTAATTCTCCTCCCTTGGAAGCCACTGACTTTCTTCTATTTAGTAGCTCACATATTCTCTGCCATCAACCCCCTACCACCATCCTTACCCCTTCTCTAATATGAAGAGGGAATACATCAGCATCCTTTGAGTTTGGATTTATTATTTTGGTCAGATACCAATGGCCTCTTTCAAGACCCTCTGAAAAATCAAGAAGAGCCTGAATGCCATGCAGTTTCAGCCCTAATGTGTTTTTTACTATTGTTTTAATAGTTTAGCATGTAACCCCACATTTTATTTTGTAATGCCACCCATGAAAAATCTTTGCCACAGTTCCTGTGACAGCCAGTTTCAGGTTTAAATAGCTCCTTCCATCTTTAATTTCCCCCACATGTTTATTCTCATAGACCCTTGTGGCTGTGTCTAACATCTAACCTAGCAATCTGCAAGCGTTTGCAAATCATACTGTGGTGTATCTCTTCCCTCTGCCATGAACTCCACCAGCATTCTTTCCTTCAAACTGAGGACTCAGAATTCTGTCCCATGTTCCTCATGAAAGAGGGTTCTCATCCTCTTTACTTCATTTAAGTGGCATAATGGACAGACAAATCACTGTAAATATATTTGGGCCAACATGAATTCATACAAGTTTCCAGAGAAAAGGTATATAAATACTTAAAAAAAAACAGTACTGGAGAGATTTCCTTTCATGATTCATGTAATAATCATGGGCTGGCCTAAATCTTGCTATGTAGACCAGTCTGGCCTTGAACTCACAGAAATCTACCAGCTTCTGCTTCTTGAATGCTGGAATTAAAGATATGTACCACTATACCAAGCTGCTGCTGCTGCTTCTGCTGCCTCCTCCTCCTCCTCCTCCTCCTCCTCCTCCTCCTCCTCCTCCTCCTCTTCTTCTTCTTCTTCTTCTTCTTCTTCTTCTTTTTCTCTCTTTTTTTTGTGAAACCAAGTAAGAGGAGCATAAGTTACATCTATTGCTAAATAATGTTTTCTAGAGTGACACCGAGAGACTTACTCTGAGGTTAGGCAGTAGAATTAGGGACAGTTTTATGCTTCTGTTTCTTAACATATATCAAAATATATGTTCAGGTAGTAGCTTAAAACTATTTTAAAAAGTAGTATTTTTAAATTCAAAATTTTGTTGCCCCCACACGCCCCTTTTTAATGTTTGAAATTAAACAGCAGGGTGATTTGAGCTGAATGTACCAGGACCATTATAGTTCGCTAGACCTCTGAGATGCATTCAGTTCTGCAGTGCTACAGAGTGCTTAATCCACGTCATTCACTGGACTCTAGGGTGCATGCCCAATGGAAGGCATTTATTTACCAAATTAAAAGCACAGCAAGTCGGAGTCAAGGTATTATTTAAACACATTTATCGACCCCCGTTCAGCTACTGTTTACTGAATTTCTCAGTGATGGAAGATGATGAACGAGTTGATTTTTGCAATCACTTGGCTCCACTAAAGGTGAAATACATCTTGCTTGATTTATTTCTCTTGCTTTGACAAGACATCTTTTGCTGGGATTGGAGGGTATCCAGCTTTAAACTGGATACACTATACAGAGTTCACTTTTGTTCCCTCGCTTTTGAATGGTTCCTTCCAGTCTGCTGGGTGAAGTCACCCAGTAAAGAGATGCTGGCATGATGGAGATGTAGAGGCTGTTCTTGCCTCTGTTCACCTGAGCCCCTTCCTTTGCCTTTAGTCCATTGCATACACAGGCTTGCTGAGCACACATGCACAGGTCCTTAGGCATAGGCACAGGCACAGGCACAGGCAGACAACCATGGCTATTGATGTCTACCTTGCTTAGCCTTTCCAGAGATGGTGAAGCATCATAAAGAATCTGGGGATTTTTCAGACCATGACTTACTGAGCTGTTTTTTTTTTTCTTTCATGAAAGAATTTCTCATAGATTTTCATATGATGCATTATAAATAGACAGGTATCTTTGTCTACCCTTAGCTGTGAGACACAAAAGGAATTTCCAGTTGGCACCTCTCCTTCCCTGATCCTGATGCTGTGTCTGTTTTTCCTGCCCATTCCTGATAAATAAGCAAGTTGAAGTTACTTATCTTTGGTTCTCTGATAGTATTGCCCTCACGGGTACTCTGAAAATTGATGTAGGCTGGGTGAAACTATGGCTTTGTCTGGATGTTTATTCATCAGTTACAAACTTGTAGAATATGTTTGTTTATTCTTGCTGATAAAACTGCACACTATGATTTGGAAAGTTGGGTGCATGCATATGTTCCCAATACATTCATGCTGTCTATCAATATAGACATTGATCATGTAGGTGTATCAGAGAGTTGTAATCTGCCAACTATTTCTAATTGCAGCTTTTTTTTTCCTTTTTCCTTTTCAAACATATTTAGGGAAGCCTCATATTTGATGTAGATGAATGAGGTGAATGTCACATTGGATAGTGGATGTGTTTTTCAGATTCCTAGTGCATAGGGAAGCTAGGAAGCTGGCTCAAGTGTTTAATCCCTCATTCATTGGCACAAGTCTGAAATACTCCAGGGCAGGTCAGATCACATTGCTAATCCTACTTTCCCAAAGAATGAATAGATTGTGCTCTTTTATCTAGATGTCTTCTGTACCCCCTGGGTCCTCTATTAATCTGAGTGACTTTCATTCATAAATTAGTCTTGATATTTGGCAAGTATAGATAATCTCTTATGGTTTTGTGAGATGGTTTGAATGGAGCCAAGCAAACAAAAAAATGTCTGTATTAGAAACAAATACTTTGGAAATGAAATATAGCAGTGGCAATAATAACAATGACACAGCAAAACCCAACACCTGAGCTCCATAGATAGCTTTCTCAACCATTTTTACTCAAAGACTTAGGCCTTCAAATATGCTGCAAGTAGTCCACGGAGAAAGAAATCTATTATGTTCATTGATTAGTCAGTATTTGTCTTCTACAGAGATGATGATTTTCCTCAGGGTGCAGCATGGTGGTAATGACAGATGAGGGAACTAGCTACTTGATGACGTTTTACATACATGCACATGCTCCAAGGGACAACAGTCTTGGCATATACATAAGTATATAATATATGCTCATATAGTGTAAATGTATATAAATATCTTGAGTATCACAGTAAGCATAAATATGTAAAAGTTAGAGACGTGTACCTTGCTTAGTTTGTGCTGCACTTGGCTTTACCTGTGTTGGTGTCTGTATCCCCTTACAGTAAATGAAAAGTTTTAATAAGAAATTATGTAATAATCAATGTTTTTTATATTTTAGTAAACTGCTAGATAAAGATAAAAGCCAGGAAACTACTGTAGATTTGTTTCTATTTTCTAAACTTAGTTATTGGTATATGTCCATAAAACATAAGAATGATACCTATGATGGTGAGAGACTTCATTTGTGGATGCCCTGACATGCTTACTCTATCCATTAATTATTCATTTGAACACGTTGACCAGTGGTGGCAGTTTTGAATTATGCACAACTTTAAATTAAATTTTAGATTTAATTATTGCTTATTTAATTCATAGTAGACAGAGAAGAAAATGAAGATCACAACTAAAAATGTTTATCAGCAGGTTTGCTACATGTGTTGTTAAATGTTTGTTTTTCGGGGTGATGCTAAATGGAAAGTCATGACCTTTAATAGTTGATACCAGTTGGGATAGATTTAAGCCATTGGGCTGTGTTCTGGAGAGGGTCTGTGATACCTGGACCTTCTCTTTCCTTTCTTGTATCCAGGGCATCAATGAACAGTTTCCTCCATGCTTGCATTATGACATGCGTCTGCATCACATATACACAGTGATAATATAAATGATCATATATTCAAAACTCCAAAACTGTGCATCAGATTATAACCTTTTTTCTGAATAATTCAGATATTGTGCTATAGTGGTCAAAAATCACATGATGTTTAGCATATTTTCAAGACCAATTGTTTATACAAAATGTATATTTCTCAGACTTCAAAAATACAATTTTAGGAAGAATAACACAGAAAAAATATATTCTATTGACTTTCCATTGGGAAGATATAATCACTTTAAACACAATGAATTATTTGCAGAAAATTTTAAAATAAAATCCTGAACAATCTATTAATTAGAAATTAATTACAAATGTTTATAAATTAATGCCAAAATATTTTTTCTATGAAGTTCAGCAATTTAAAATTTCAAATTATAAAAAAATGTTCTGTGCCATTTTTTATAGCATACTTCAAAATTCACTTTCTATTGTTATTGCAATAATGTATAATTTGTTTCCAAACTTAATGCAATATGCCATTTAACAAAATAAGTTTTGCTTTATTTCAGAGTAGTATTAAGTTAGTTTTAATAATAATAATACTTCTTAAGAGAAAATAAATGATTTTATTTGTAAGTTCATGAAGATTAACTTGGAATAAAATAATAAAATGATGCTCATATAATAATCTTTAAGAGCATATTGATTTTAGTTGGAACTTTTTATTGCATCACAGAGATATGATTAAAATTATGGGCTCAGCAGTCAGAATGTTTAATTTAGAGTTCTGTGTTTATAGTGTATTAATGGTTTGGACCAAGACAAAAATTATTTAAGCTCAGTTTACTTCTCTGTGAAACAGTAAGTAATATAAATTGTGTCATGTAATATATGAAATACAACAAATAGTTGTATTTCAACCAATAGTTGAAATAGAGAGAGGCTGGAGAGATGACTCAGCAGGCAAGAGTACTTGCTCCTCTTACAGAGTACCAGCAGATTTCACTTCCTGGTATCCACATCACACATCTTGCAACCACCATCTGTAGCTCCAGTTCCAAGGACTGCCACACCCTCTTCCAGACCTTATGGGAACAAGCACTCATGTGTACATACAACACCAACACATGTACACATAAACATAAACTAAAAACAAAACAAAAAGTGAAAATATCAACTGCTCCTATCACGCCAAATATTTGTTCAACTCTCCTAGTTTTAATGATGCAATACATTATTTTAGCAGAATTCTGTAAATTATAGAATATGGGAAGTGCTCTTTTGCTTGGTAAAATACTTTGTCTTTTGTACTGTCCAAGGTGCTGAAAATTTCCAGCAACTATTTTAACAGAGTCAGAATCCATTGGATTAGAGAATATCGGGGTTGAATCATAGTTCTTTAAAATTGATATTATCAGCTTAATGGTAGTGGCCTGTAGGCAGACATTTCTATACTGCCTGCCAATTCCCAAATAACCAACACGGAATCTTAATATTAGTTATAAATGCTAGGCTGGTAGCTCAAGCTTATTACTAACTAGCTCTTACAACATAAATTAACAATTTTCTGTTAATCTACATTCTGCCACATGGCTTTTAACTCTATCTAATTTTGTATGTATGACTCCTTTTGCATCTGGCTAGAGACTCCTCTGACTCCACCCTTCTTCATCCCAGTATCCTTTAGTTTGGTTGTCCTGCCTATACTTCCTGCCTAGCCACAGGCCTGTCAGCTTTTTATTAACCAATGAGAGTAATACATATTCACAGTTTACAGAAGGATTATTACACAGCAGTACAGCAGTGGTCTTAGTGAAAAAATGTTTGATGGTGAGAAGTCCTGAAGAGGTAGATCATTCTTCACACAAGTATCAAATCTCCTTATCTTACTTGTATTGAAATCATGTGTTTTTTTTTTAAATTTTCCCAATTACATATGAAGAAAAATTCTAAAATCTCAATTAGTTTTGCCAGGCAGATGACTACCCTGTCTGATCACTTTAGATCTTCAGCCACTTGCAAGGCCAAGGCAATTTTCCAGTCCTCAGAACAATTAATCCTTGAGACCCTTCTCAAGAATGTTCCACCATGTTCCACAGGTATAAAGTTTGAAACAAACAGACAAGCACTGGATGCTCACTAATTCTATGTGAGATATCTAGCGGTATTAAATGTTCACACCTCACATGTCATGTATCATGACAATCAATTGTGGCTAGAGTTTTCCTGCCTGGCCCACAGTCAGGATAAATCTCTTTCACCTGCCAGTCCCACAGCCGCTCAGACCCAACCAAGGAAACACAGAGACTTCTATTGCTTATAAACTGTATGGCCGTGGCAGGCTTCTTGCTAACTGTCCTTATATCTTAAGTTATCCATTTCCATAAATCTATACCTTGCCACATGGCTCGTGGCATACCGGCATCTTTACATGCTGCTTGTCCTGGCGGTTGCTGGCTGGCAGGCTGGCAGGCTGGCAGGCAGTCTCCGTCTGCCTTCCTGCTCTTTTAATTCTCTCTGTTAGTCCCGCCTACTTCCTGCCTAGCCACTGGCCAATCAGTGCTTTATTAGCAACACATTTGCCATACAGAATATCCCACAGCAATCAATAGTTCTGTAATGTATTAGGAGCTTAAGTTCTTGTATTATGGAAGTGGAAATTTACCTAATTTCTAGTGCCCACTCTCAAAGCTAACAGATTTATCCTCCTTGGTTGCTTTCTTTGCACAAAAATTTGATGACAAACTCCTTTTTATATGACATGTTTCTCTACAAGAATTCTTCATTGGCTGTTCTGACCCAGTGGAGGGAGCCTAACATGAGTGGATTAGTGATACTAAAAGTTAAGTAAAAGGATGTCTGATTTTGTTTAGGAACGTTCATTTCCTTAGTTAAGTTACTGCAGGGTATAGTATTGGCTTCCAAAGCATGTGTAACATTCCATTTTACACCTTCTAAATGTTCTTATTTAGTTTATGATGGGACTATATGAGAAGAAGAATCTTAACTGCTGAATTTGCAAAGGAAGTTATGGTAGTTTATATAAGTATTGGTCATCCCCCACTCAACTGAAACAATCACATCAGCACACTCAACTCTATTTTTAAAAAATATTAAAAATAGTTAAGCAAAGGTTGGTTCCTTCACTATTGTTTTTGTTGGAGACAGGTTCTAACTATATAGTCTTAGATGGCCTCACATCATAATACTTCTGCTTCAGAGTCCTGAGTCCTGAGTTTCTAAGGCTTGCACCACTATGCTCAGCTTCATCTGTAATGCTAATAAAATTTTAGATGCTTAGTAAACCATAAGTGCTTAGAGGCCTCAAAACTAATGAAAAATATAAAAAAAAATATGAGATTCTATTTTACAACTTCATGGCTTCATGTCAATTAAGTGATTTTTCTTTGGTCGTTAATCCCATGTCCCAATTTATACAAGTGAAGCTTCTTCATTTAGGTTACTTTCATGATGACTCTGACTTTCAGTATTCCATGTGACAAAGCACAACAAACCGCACACAAGAGATTTATTGGGAGGGGGAAAAAACAAACAGGGGAGGAGAGTGGTTAGATCTGCTCGGCTAGAAACAGTTGAAAACTGAACAGGATACAGGGCTTGTATAGAGTTTTTCGGGGAAGCAGGTAGTACTTTTCAGGGTGGAGATTAGTGGGATTTCATGTCCAGAGATTTTCCTCTGTAGGATGGGGGTAGGGTCCAGCAGTTAGGGCAGTTAGAGTGTCCTGTGGATGGAACCTAGCAGTTGGAGGTCCTTGTGGGAGGGGCTTACAGTGCGCTCTCTAACTTTCACTTTATTTAGAACATAATTCACTTTTGCATCTTGCATTTTTAAATGCTAGGGAGAGAAAGTATTTGTGTGGGGATGAGACACGACAACTCTTGATTTAAGAAATTCTAAATCAATAGATGTGGGAAAGTAAGAATTGCAACCTTTGTTAAAAAGCCTGCTGGCATTCGTGATATCATGTAGAGCTAAGAGTACATTAAATCTAGTTATTCTCATGAGTTTTGCTATGGAAATAGATGTGGTACCATTTTAGTGACAATATAGCAAACTCCACTCATAAGAATTGTGGATCTCTTTCAGACTTTTAGAAGTATCAATTATTATCTCACAAGTGCTCCAGATGAAAATATTTCTGTCTCGGTCATAAAATCTGAAGCTAAAGGAAGTAATTTTAAAA
>CABHPP010129730.1:0-28677 GCA_902168425.1 Peromyscus attwateri | reverse complement strand
GGGTAGAAGGGAACCTGTCCGCTGGCCAGAACTTGGGGCCAAGGTGCGCAGGTCTTGCCAGGGGCGACTGGCGCCCAAGGACGGGATCTAGGGTGAGGGCCGGCAACAGACTTTCAAACCGCAAACTATACACTGTTGATTCTCCCCCACCAATCTCAATCTGTACAAAGCCGATTGCAAATTTATGAGTTTTGTCTTTGTAAAAGTCTGATCTTCTTGTCCCTTCTGTGGAACACAGTCCAGCTACGACTCCACAAGTGGGGACCTCAAGTGACTCCAAAGAAATACCTTTATTCAATTCTGATTCTAATTATCATTTTTATTTTAGATGTGTTGAAGATCACATATCTGTGTCATTTTAATTTTATTTTGCATGCTGAGTAAATGTTTATATGTACTCATATGCACATGTATGTTGATTGTTTAATACAAGGTCTCATATGCATCCCTGGCTGAACTAGAATTCACTATGAATGCTGGTCTGGTCTCAAACTAACTGCCTGTGTCACTTGAGTGTTTGGGTGCCACAATATCTCATCTTGGACTCATAATGATTTTTGCCACTGTGAAAATGTAAAAATAGTTCTGGTATCCATTAACATCTTCTCAGGACCAGAATGAGAGTCTTGAAGGAAGAGAGACAACACAAAGGGGATATTTGACCTTTGACTAGAAGGGCATCCTAGAATTTGGGTGGCTCAGAATTTTTCTGCATTTTATATCTTTATCCTAAACTTATGCATGTATCCACATACATATGCATATACTTCTCAACATATTTTTATTTAAAAATATAAACAGGGTATGCTCAAGGTATCAATCATTTTGGACACTATCTAGTCTAGTTTGCATTTTTAACATACATGGAAATTTATCATGATCCAGATGCTACATAAAATACCAAAATAATAAATTGTTTATCAATACCATACAACAATCATGTCAATGTTAACTGCACAAAAGAGCTGAGTAAAGTCATTCATGTTTTCATCATTACATTTATAGAGCCAGTTGTATCATTTTCTTGTTTTTTGTTTTTGTTTTCAAATTCCTAATGAAATTGTTTTCATTAGGAATTTGAATCACTGTAGACAGTTTGGGTGGAAGAAGTCATGTTCCCTGCCATGATGAATTTACCATTAAGTTGAACATTAGAAATAGTATACATATACACATAGATGTACACATACCTATATTATTTTCATAGAATAAATAAGATCTCAAGTGCATACATGATTAAATTGAAAACTGTTCATTGTTTTAGCATGGGTTAGAGAATAATGTGATCATCACAACCATTGGCAATTGTCACAAACAGCTCCATATATTCTTAATCTAAATGTCACTTTAAGGCGATAAAGATCCTCCTATCTCAAAGCATTCTTCTTCCCAAATAATCCTGAGAATCCTTAGTGATAATTAAATGCTTGGAATGAAGATTCTTTAAATTTTGCTATTGTGGGTCCCGCAGGTGAAGGCATTTTTCTTCTTGGAACTGTTGCATGGGATATAGGACACTGGGAAAGACATAAATAAACAGAGCTGCCTTGTAACGATGGGTTCCACAGCAGCTCCTCCCATCAACTCTTTTGTCTTTTCTGCTTGTCAGTGAGTTGCCCAGCATCTGTAGTATTCCTTAGAGGTTTGCCCCCCACCCCCAAGCCTACATTTCCTTTGGCTTAATGCTCTGCTACACTAGCAAGAAGAAACCTTCTTTCATGCTGCCTGGATTTTGTAAGCAAAATCTCTCAGTTATATTAACATTCATTCCTTGAAAGAGTTTGGAGGTCATGTGACTTATTTCCAATTTGTTCTTTCCAATCAAAACAACTTGTGGTTTTGTTTCTGCATTATTCTATAGTCATCTATACCTTATATCTATACCTTCTCATCTAAGAACTCTAATTACTCAATATAGTAATAAAAGCTAAATAGTGGTTTTATTCTTATTATGTAAAGGCTAAAAGTTGATAATATGAGTGCCCTCATTGACCCTGCTACCAACACGGATGAAATAAGTACACAAGCGTCCTGACTTTAATTTTATGTCAGTTTCCACAACCACACATCTTTTAATACATTCATGCCAAATTATGGGCAATCTTCATAAATATCTTGGAGTGTATAAAATGCTGAATTATTGAAACGTGATTTCTTCCCTAAATAAGTAAGCATTTTATCCACATGAAAATTTCACTATTTTTTCAATTAACAAATATTAAGCACCTGTTTTATGCAAAATATACCACATCTTAACAAGAGGCTGGAGGAAAGGTTCAAGTCACTTGGCCACCAAGAATTGCTTCACACTGACAAGGATCCAGCCACCCTCGGTTCAGGCTGCTGAAGAGATCCACATGTATCTAAGTGTCTTCCCTTTTGTTAAGATTCTCTCCCATGCTACTCATGTTTCCACAGACTAGGAAGTGTAAATTAAGGCATCTAGATGGGAACCAGAAATTGTTTTCTTTCCAGTTCTAACATAGCACAATGCATATAATACATTCAAACTAACTACTTAGAAAATGAAACATAGTTAATTAAATATGACTTTGTCAAGATTATGAATAATACTCAAGATCCAGCCCAGTGATCTCAGAGTTGTGAAATTCAAGAAATATTCTTGAAAATTATGAAGAGCTCTATATCTGAGTTTGCAAAGAGAAAATCACTCTTCTTAGAGAAAGCATATTAAATCCACATGAGGTATAGGAAATGTAATTATTTTATCACATATTAGGGCATTTAAGTCTTACTGCCCTGCCAATAAAATAGATTGTTTCATATGAAATATGTAGTGAACTGGAGAACCTTTATGGATGACAGAAATTGTTTCCTTAATACCCCTGAAATCAGATTTTATTCTAAATTGGAGATTTTTCAGTTTATAAAAGATAATAAGGCTTTCATACCATACCTTATCTTGCATCTACTGAGAAGTCTACTACTGAAGTGTCCAAATCAAACCCCAGAACTTTTCTGGCAGCAAAATACTTTTATTATGTTGACAAAAAAAAACCAAAAACAACAACAACAAAAACAAAAACAAAACCAAGTGCGTACACACACACACACACACACACACACACACACACACAGACACACACACACACACACACACACACACACACACACACACACACACAAAGCAATAATAACAAAAATACCACAGAATTCACTTCAAAGGGAATAAGAGATAGTTTATTTGTATGACCATGGTCCTAGAACCCAAAATTAGGCCACCTAATTAGATTAGATCCTATTAGATACCTAATTCAATCCCACGTTACAACATGGAAGTAGTTTGGTGGGTTTTATATGAAAAGAACAAAGAAAATTATAAATTGAGATATTTAGAAAATATATTGGTGGAAACATCACATGGGCAGCTATAGCAGGCAGAAGAATCTCAAGTGTAGATGTCTGATGCTACCTGGTGGCATTCATAGCCCTTCCACTGATGGAGAGTAGGGTTTTGTTAATACATTTCAAAGATATTTATTTGTTTATCAGGATGGTAGGCTGATCCAGAGGTAGATAAAGCATGACTCTGTGGGTGTCCAAGATGGACCAAAAGAAACTGTCATTGTGTTATCCATCAGCAGCTTCGCCAACTGTACATAGTCATTGACGTCTGAATCACTTGGTCAGCCTATGCACACAGCTTTCTTCCGTTTCTTGTTTATACTACTAACTGGGAAATAAAGACTGTACTTTGTCTTATCATTTCACATTATCTTTTAATGTATTCATTTATTTGTTTTGCCAAATGAATACAGTGCAGATGGAGTTGTTATTGATAAACAACAGGTCTCCATTTAGTGGAGTGTGAGACTAACTAGAACTCTGTACTGATCTGTACAGCGGGAAGGAGAGAGGCATACTATTTATTTTTGGGTGATATTTGCAGAAGCTGCCGGATAAAGCTAGGCAGAAAACCAGCTAGCTGACTTAACATAAACCCTGGGTCAGCTGGATCTGAGCTCTCAGCATGGTACAAGCCCAGCTGCATCAACAAGGGCTGCATCATCAGTGACTATTCCCTCTCATTGTTCTTGGCAGTTGCTTCGTTTTTTAGACTCCTCAGTGCTGGATACTTGGAGGAGTTGCAGTTTGCCTTCTTGAAATACTACCTCTCTGTTGGTGACCTCCTCTAGTCTGAGGGCTTAGAAGCCATCTAAATTCTGTCTGGTTTCTTCTGCAACCTCTCTGAACTCCAGACTCACGCAACCGCCCACCTCTCAGATCCCCACTTGAATGACTAAGGGCCATCTTCTAGCATGACACTCCCAGAACTGACTGTGTATCACCTTCCACAATTGCCTCCTCTTACAGTCTTCCGAAATGTTTTTTTTTTTAGATAGAAATAATTTCTCAGTTTTGATTACATCCTCCTGTGCACGTACCTCACCAGCATGTGTCACCTCATATGCAGCTTTTAACCTCTTCCTTCCTTC
Organism: Peromyscus attwateri; assembly: GCA_902168425.1. NCBI lineage: Eukaryota > Metazoa > Chordata > Mammalia > Rodentia > Cricetidae > Peromyscus > Peromyscus attwateri. The sequence goes on along the minus strand of CABHPP010129730.1, from coordinate 24,220 downwards.
CACTGAAATCTTGAAGGGAGAAGTCCATAGCTTATATTGCTAGAAAAGAATTTTGCTTGACATTATGTGAAATAAGAGTATTCGATTTGGGAGTCATAATTTGTAATGGCTGCATTTTGTAATATGGTTGCTTGCTAAGAAGACAGGGTCTGTATTCACAGAGAAGTCTAACATCTCACAGAATCTTGAAAGCACCATTCTTTTTTTTTTCCTATTTTTATTAAGAAATCTTTTATTCATTTTACATACCAATCACAGATCACCCTCCTCCCTCCTGCTGCCCCTCCAGCCTTCCCCCCACAGCCCACCCCCCATTCCCTCCTAGGAGAAGGTAAGGCCTCCCATGGGGAGTCAGCAGAGCCTGGTACATTTAATAGAAGCAGGTCCAAGCTCTTCCTCCTGCCTCAAGGCTGTGCAAGGTGTCCCACCAGAGGTAGTGGGCTCCAAAAAGCCAGCTCACACACCAGGGATAGATCCTGATCCCACTGCCAAGGGGTCCCTTAAGCAGATCCAGCTACACAACTGTCCCGCTTGTGCAGAGGGCCTAGTCCAATCCCATGGAGGCTCCACAGCTGTTGGTCTAAATTTCATGAGTTCCCACTAGTTTGGTTTGGTTGTCTCTGCAGGTTTCTCTGTCATGATCTTGATGTCCCTTGCTCATAGAATCCTGCTTCCCTTTCTTCTCCTGGACTCCTGGAACTTGGCCTGGTGTTTGGCTGTGGATCTCTGCATCTGCTTCCGTCAGTTAATGGAGAAAAGCTCTATGATGACCGTTAGGATATTCACTGATCTGATTACTGGGGTAAGCCAGCTCAGGCACCCTCTACACTATTGCTAGTAGTCTAAAGCTGGGGTCATCCTTGTGGATTTCTGGGAACTTCCCTAGCACTGGTTTCTCCCTATCCCCATGATGTCTCCCTATATCATGGTATCTCTTTCATTGCTCCCCCACTCCATGCCTGTTCCAGCTTGACCATCCTGTTCCCTTATGTTCTTATCCCCCATCCCTTACCCTCTGTGGCTACCCCTTATCCCCAGTTTACACATGGAGATCTCATCTATTTCCCCTTCCCAGGGCGATCCATGCATCCCTCTTAGGGTCCCCCTTGTTATCTAGCTTCTCTGGAGCTGTAGGTTGCAGTCTGGTTATCCTTTGCTTTACATCTAGAATCCACTTATGAGTGAGTACATACCTTGTTTGTCCTTCTGAGTCTGGGTTACCTCACTTAGGATGATATTTTCTAATGCCATTCATTTTCCTGCAAATTTCATGATGTCATTGCTTTTTACTGCTGAGTAGTACTTCATTGTGTATATGTATCACATTTTCTTAATCCATTCTTTGGTTGAGGGGCATCTAGGTTATTTCCAAGTTCTGGCTATTACGAATAATGCTGCTATGAACATAGTTGAGCATGTGTTCTTGTGGTATGATTGAACATTCCTTGGGTATATGCACAAGAGTGGTATAGCTGGATCTTGAGGAAGACTTATTCCCACTTTTCTGAGAAACTGCCATACTGATTTCCAGAGTGGCTGTACAAGTTTGCATTCCCACCAACAGTGGAGGAGTGTTCCCCTTGTTCCACATCCTCTCCAACATATGCTGTTATCAATGTTTTTGATCTTAGCCATTCTGACAGGTGTAAGATGGTATCTCAGAGTCATTTTGATTTTGACTTCCCTGGTAACTAAGGGTGTTGAGCAATTCCTTTAATGTCTTTTGGCCATTTGAGATTCTTCTGTTGAGAATTCTTTGTTTAGCTCTGTAGCCCATTTTTTAATTGGATTATTCAGTATTTTGATGTCTAGTTTCTTGAATTCTTTATATATTTTGGAGATCAGTGTGGGGTTGGTGAAGATCTTTCCCCATTCTGTGGGCTGTCATTTTGTCTTATTTACTATGTCCTTTGCCTTACAGAAGCTTCTCAGTTTCAGGAGGTCCCATTTATTAATTGTTGCTCTAAGTGTCTGGAAAGCACCATTCTAATGTAAAGTCTTTTTATGTATATTGTTCAGAAACCTAAGTCTATGAGCTTCTCTATAAATGATATTAAACTTATAATCATGTACGTTTGAAATAGCTTGTACCCATAAAATATCTTCCACTTTGAAGTCCACTAAGCATGGGGCCTAAGAAAGGTCTTAACAATGCTTTGATAATTTTTTTCTTATCAAATATCTATTACCACATTGTTAAAATTAATATTTTCTTGGTAAGCTTTGGAGATACTTTCTGAGTGGCAGGATTTATAGACAACATTTTGAAGGGACTTGCCATAGGCTAGACTGAGGAACGGCCATATGTCTCATAAGCCTTCCCACTGAAGTCTGTCCAGCCATGACACAGACATAATGTACCTATATTCCTAGTGCTAAGACAGAGTAGATTTGGTGAAGTTAACTAAGACTTTGTTAGCATCTCGTCACAGAAATGGAGATCAGTAACTGCTACTGGGATTCCTTGGTTTCTGACTGACTTAGGGGTACCCAGCTAAACATAGAATTTTCACAGACTTTTCAGGAAGCATTATACATGAAAACTGTGGAAGGATGTGCAAGTCACTGCAGGCCAGGCCAAGCCAGGCCAGGGATAGCATATTTACTGTAGATGTTTACAAGGTTTCCATTCAGATCTAGGACAAACGCCTTGTGTCTATTTTAGAGTTGGTCATCTAAAACACCAGGAAGCCATAAAACATAATAATATGTTCTCTGGTGTCAGTTCTTTCGGCCTCTCTAAAATCCATGGTGAAAATTTACTGCCAGAATAACAGCATTAAGAAATGTGTTCCTTTGTAGGAGGCACCTGAAACATGAAGGGTCCCATCTCGCAAATGGGATTATGTGCCTTTATAGAAAGGTTTGATATGCAGGCTCAAAAGATGAGTCAGTGGTAAAGAGCACTGGATGCTCTTCTAGAGGACAAAGTTTCAATTTCCAGCATCCACATGGCAGTTTACAACAGTTTGTACCTCCAGCTCCAGGGGACCTGATGTTCTCTTCTGGCCTCCATGGGAACCAGGCACATTTGTGGTGCGGACATACAAGTAAAAGTTGTACACACTCTTGACCACTTCAGTCTCCAGACTTCAATCTCACAGCACCTACTATTATTGACTCTCTTTGTAGCACCTCTCACCATGACTCAAGCTGCTGTCCTGCTGGGTTCCTGCTTTGATTTTGTACAATCTTGGGTACCATTGTTCTTCCCCTTTGTTTCTTCATTTTCTCTGATTTTGATAGTCTGGATCCTCACTGGGCTTTGCTGATCTACATAGAAATCCCTTTTTTCTTCCCCATCCCTGAATCTGAGTAACTAATTATGGACTTCAGACATTCTAACACTATCTTTTCCATTTTTATTTTTTTTGTCTAGTAAAAAAATAAACCTCAAGATATCATCTAATCAGAATTTTGTTTTTCTGAATATCCATCTGGTTGCTTCTTCTGATAAAATACAGTGAGAAAAGGCTGAATTCACCTAACAGAATGAAATGTAACTGCACATTGAACCTGTCGAACCAGCAACTGTATGCACATTTTCTGTACCTTGACTGTTGGTTGACTTGTATTTGAATACTTGACACACTGACACAAAAATCACATTAGTAAAATTAAGAATATTTGCAATAGACTATAGCAGTTTAGAGAAACTACAAAATCTGACAACAACAAACTGGTTTTTAGGGCAAAGGATGTTGAGAAAACACCAAGTTTTCCAAGTTGACCTTGTGGTTCCTCTTCCTTGGCTTCTTAAGTACTGGGATGATAGAAGTATGCCACAAAACCTTGAGTTATTCAATTTGGGTGAATCCAATAGCATTCTAAAGGCAAAATTTTGCATCTCTTAGTTAACAGTGATGATATTAGAAATCTTCCTTGACCATACTGGCTATAGAACCAATTATAAACAAAACCTGTCTAAAATTGTGAGTTATAGACCTTGCTGAATTCATTCAGCTGATTTAATTACCAAGTTGGTTGTCAGTTTATTGATAAATGCTTAAATAACAATAGTTTTGTGTCCTTGCAATTGGTCCAACATTTGATTTCATTGTACCTGAGAAGTGGTTTTGAGGGTAAGGAGGACTTTCTTAAAAAAATCCTAAAGACTTGTCACTATCTGCCAAAAATAACAGAAGCAGCCTATAAATAACTGAGTTGGGCAAATCAAGTTGGTTTATGTTGGTGTGCAACACCTTACTTCTGTGCTATATATATAAAACAACAAATGCCAGACTGGCTTATTGCTTGTAGTCCATTATCAATCTATCAACACTTTTTTTTTTGTGGGTGGGAGGAAGGAGGAGGAATATTTTCACAGGAATACTTTAAACACTTCTAATTATGATGAGATTCTGAATATTCTGAAATGTATTGCAATTTTTAAATGTCAAGCTCATTTAAAAAATAAATAACACATTATGCATGAAATGTATTTGTGGCGTGCAATGAGATACTGGTAACCTTTTTTTAATCAAATTTTTCATTTGGAAGTGATTAAATACTCGTATGCTATTGTAAGGAGTATTAGAAAGGGAGATATTGTGTATCGTTTCCTCTGAGTGCAGCAACTTGAAAGACTGTAGAATGACAGTAAACACACAGAAAGTCTCATCACTACCTAGCCTTCCTGACATTCTTCTATAGCCACAATCCCTTTCCATGTGCATCCCTTATCCATACTTGTAGACGAATTTCTAAACAGTCTTATTAAATAAGAAACGCAGAGCCAAAAAAGGGGTGAAAGCCTTAGAGATCAGAGAAATCGTGATAGCCACCACTGACCATTAGCTCACCACTCCACCATAGCTTCCCAAGAGAGCCAGTTTCTTCCTGTCTAACCTGCACCTTTATTGCCTTCCTGTTCTGCCTTCTCATTGGCTCTTAGCCCAGCCACCTCATTTCCTCCTCATTGCCTGTCTGTACAGACCTCCAGGTTGGTACTGGGATTAAAGGCGAGTGTCACCATGCTTGGCTGTGTCCTTGAACGCACAGAGACTCTGCCTGCCCTGTGATCAGATTAAGGGCATGTGCTACCGCTGCCTGACTTTTGTTTATAGCTGGCTCTGTATGTCCTCTGATATCCAGGCAAACTTTATTTATTAACATACAAATAAAATATCACCACATTTCAGCACAAATAACATATCACAACACATACTTAATCCTTAAGACATTCTAACATGACTTCCATTTCTATGTAGTTAGTTCCCAAACGTTATATATAAATAGAACCATGATAAAAGATAGTCTTTGGGTGTTGTCTTTTAAAAATAAACTTGATTCTATCCAGATTTATCCAAGTTGTTTCCCGTATTAATTGACTTTTCTGTTGAGTAGTGTCCTGTATAGCTATTTTACAGTTTGATAAAACTTAAAACCTGCTGAGGGACATCTGGATTGCTTCCAGAGTTGACTTTGCACATAAAGCTGTTGTAAGCATTTTTGTTTGAATTTTGCATGAATATAAATCTTCATTTCTCTGAGATTAAAAACTCAAGGGTGTGATTATGAAGTCACATGATAGCTTTGTGTTTATTAAGAAGCTGCCAAACTGTTCTCCCGAGTATCTGTGCCATATATATTCCCTCCAGAAGTGTGTGAGTAAAACAGTTCTCTACATCCCACAAGTGTTTATAATTTTTTTTCAGTTTAGCTAATGTGGTGTGTTTAAATTTAATGACCTTATTAACAATGCTGAACAATTTTCCTTTGCTTATTTGCCATCTGTACATCCTCTTAAACATGTCTAGTTATGTCCTGTCTGTTTTATAATTGCATTATTTCATTCATATTTTATATTTAGATATTTATCATTACTGTGCAAGTTTTATTTCAGTCTGTACTTTGTATTCTCATATTCTTTTTTAAAGTGTGTGTGTGCGCGTGTATGTGTGTGTCTGTCTGTGTATATGTAGTCAATGGTAGACCATTTGATAATATACAAATAGGCTCAATCCATAGCATCACTGATGTAAAAAACAAGACAAAACAAATAATCACTCCCCCCAAAAAGATGTCTCATGAGAAAGCCACGTTTACTTACATTTTTTCCCTTTGAAAGTAAAATGAAGTTTCTCACTTGCTCCTTCCAACATATTTTGTGTCCTAAACTTTAAGTTTGACAATGATATGTCTTAGCATGAATTTCTTTGCATATTTTAAGGTTTATTTATCTCATTGTGTTAAAAACTTTATTCACAAATTTGATATAATTTTGTTATTATAATTCTTCTTTCTCTTTCTTCCCCATCCAAAAGTCTGGTGACAAAAATTTTAGATTTTTGTCTACACATCTACATGTTTCTAAAGCTTTCTTTGAAAAACTTTTACATTGGATTTATTCATTTTATTTTATGTGTGGGTGTTTTGCCTGCATGTATATAATAAGTTCACCACTTGTGTGTTTGGTACCAGTGGGGATTAAATAAAGGTATTGGATCCCCTGGAACTGGAGTTACAGATGGTTGTGAACCACAGTGTCAGTGCTGAGACTCAAACTTGGATCCTCTCCTCTGCAAGGACAAGTGCTTTTAAACACCAAGCCATCTGTCCTGCCCCTAAAGAACTCTTAAAGTATTTCTGCAATCTACTGTATCCCAGGTGTTCATACTGGTAATTTGTCTTGCCCTGCCTTCACATGAACTGTCTTCCTTTCTCCATGGATCTGTTTCTCATCTCATCTGTTGTGGGAGTTTTTTTTTTTTTCCTGTTATTAGATTTTCATTTTACAAAATACATCCAATTCTTTTTGCATCGCATGTTTCCTCAAGCGCACTTTTTGTTTATTTAAAGATTTGTGTGGTAGCTGCCATAAATCATTTGTAGATAATAACATCTCTGTCAGTCTGATGTTGGAGATTCTTATCTAAGTTGAGGGTTTTTTTTTTTTTTTTTTTTTTTTAGGGTGTTATTTTGAGATTTTTCTGTAGGAAACTGGACAGTTTGTTTTTGGGTTATGGGACTGTGGATTTTACACAAGTGCCTGTTTTATCTGGCTTCCTTTGATATCATTCTGGCAAGAGAATAGTACATGAGAACTATTCCTGGTAGAAATTAAGATTTCCCGCTAATCTTCTATTTATCTCAAATGAGGAGAGACTGCTAGTGACATCTATATGGAAATGAGAGTCCTGTATCCTCCCTGTGCTTTATATCACCTCCCCTGGGAGATGCAGGGGTATCTCGGTGCTTCTCAGATAACTCTCACTGTTAGAATCCCAAGGGGATGCCCTCCACATCACTGAACACTGGTGAAAGTGAGATTCTGTCAAGGTGCTCACAAACACTTTGCAGAAAAAAGGTAAGGTGTCATGTTACTTGAGAGATTTGTCAGATGGTTATCACTGACCACAGGAAGGAAGGATTAATCCCATCTGCTTGGTGTGAAAGTCACTGCCCCCTAGTGGCCCTTTCTTAGCACAACTTCAGAATGTTATTTACAGTGCTTTTTTTTTTTTTTTGGTTTTTTGAGACAGGGTTTCTCTATGTAGCTTTGCGCCTTTCCTGGAGCTCACTTGGTAGCCCAGGCTGGCCTCGAACTCACAGAGATACGCCTGCCTCTGCCTCCCGAGTGCTGGGATTAAAGGCGTGCGCCACCAACGCCCGGCTTACAGTGCTTTTTAAAACAGCCTGGTAAAGATAGACACCTACAGCTCCTATTTAGACTTTAGTGGGATGGGAAAGGGAAGGCTGTGTAATTTTCTGTGGTTTTTGTTTTGGGCAGAAAGGTTGTTATCATTTTTTTTTAATTCAATATTCCATCTTTTTTTAATGATATACTTTTCTTGGAACCATTTACTTCTGAGACCCTTGGGACATCATCTCAGAGGCAGCAGACACCAAGAACCAGTGTGGGCGGAGGGGCTCTACATGCTTTCTGCCACAAAAGAGCCGTGGCAGGAGAATGAAGTCAGCCAACCCGAGAGACATGGCTGGAGGCTACACTCCACCTTGAGCCCAGCAGAAACTCTTCAGGAGAGGCAAATGGCAGACAGCGACAGTGGTTTGGAGAGTGCAGCAGAGACTTTGGATCTCAGCTACCAGAGCAGGTCTGTCAGCGGGCAGCTGGAGGGAGTGTGAGGGGCACCTTTGCTGTTGCTTGACAAACAAAGCCTCCAGAGAAAGATGCCCATGGGGCACACGCTAGGAGGGCCAGGAAATTGGTGCCTTTGAGTCTGCGTGTGTGCCTTGGGGGACACAGAGGTAGGCCTGACTACCATGAGCAGTGGTGAACAGGCGAAGCCCTGCAGAGGCCAGGCAGCATCCCCAAAGGTGGAACAGTGGAAATGGTGGAAATTGTTATGCCCAGATCACGTCCCCAAAGAAGCCACCGGAGACTTTAGGTACAGAATGCAAAAGCAAGGTTTATTCAAATGGAGTTTACAAGCCATGGTCAGGGAAGCTCATCCCAAACATTCACTCTTAGCAGTGAGGCCGGGAGGAGCTTGTCCTTTCTTGGGGAAGTTAGTTTTTATAGGCAAAACCCATCAAATTTCTTAGAGGGGAGGGGGTTAGTACGGGTCCATCCTTGATTGGTCCAGTTTTTCCCGGGCCTGGACTTGGTCTTATCTGTTTGCCCTGTCAGGAGTTTTACAACCCATCTCTGGGGTCCTTGAAGTTTGGGATGTTTTATGACCACTTAGCCTCTGCCAGATGGTTGAATATAGCTGATAAAGCCACCTGGGAAGAAGGGGTCTAAGTTCTTATCTGCACTTAGGAATCCTTGAGCCACCATGGGGGCTGGCTGGCCAAGCACGTACTGATTGTGGGGGCTGGCTCAGTGGTCCAGGCTCTGTCCTTGACTCATGCACATAACTCTAAGTTGGTGAGGGGCCCCATACAGTAAACATCTGGCTGAACTTTACGTGCAGAAAGGGAGCTACTGCAAGGACTCTCTATGTCTTTTGTTCATGGCCCTCCCAGAGACTGCTTGCTCAGTCTCAGGAAACTGAAATTGAGGCCAGATCTCTGAGAGAAGACTGAGCAGCCTGTTATGGCATCTGCTTGGTCCTTTCAGAAATGACTGGGGTAGGATGAGCGCTGATTGTGGAGAAAGCAGTGGAGATTTTGAAATCCTCCCTGCAATGAAACGCACAGGGTCTGAGTCCCTAGCAGCAGCATGCAGCAGCAATACTCCAGGCTAATCAGCGGTGACACTGGAACTCAGGCCAGCCTGGGCTCCCAGGGACATAGTGAAGCAAAACAGTCAGAGTTTCTAGTCAGCTAATACTTCTGACCTCAAGTTTGAGAAATATGAGCAAAAGCCCTCCCAAGAAAGTCACAGTGAGGTTAGGAATCTTATGATGCCTAGACAGTATGTTTATTTTCTTCTCCATCTTCTAGAGTCTTCTATATATTTTTATATAATTTCTGAGGTTATCTTAGAATGAAGAAGTCAAACCACCAAAAGTAGAATTAATTGGAAACGTTAGGATCTGGCTAAAGAAAGAAAGGTGACTAATATAGCTGCACATCTCAAAGTGATACAGAATATTTTTGTGGGCCTTTTTAATAAGAATAAAATTTGGATATAATATATAGATTGTGAAAAAGTAATAAAATTGTTTCTTCTATGATAGACACCAAATTAATGCTAATAAAATTGCAAAAAGTAATTTGAAGGATAATTACAGATAGGAAGTGGCAGCACCTGAGTTTCTTTGGCCCATTTTTGATAAAGAAGTCCATCAGTGCCTCAATAAAGTCTAGACATCTCCCTTTTTCATATGGTAATTTAAATCCTAAGGAAGACTTACCTTTCTGATATTACCAGGGAAGTGGGAGGTGGAGTCCAAAAACCATGAGAGAAGAGTAGATCTCCAACAGCCTCCAAACCTGCAAGTTACTGTCTGTCTAGCTGCCTGACTCTAGCATCAGCCTGAGGAAATGGGATAAGAAGATGCTAAGACCAGGGACTTTGAAGGAGTCTGGCAAATACACATGGTATCACCTACTTATGTGGTGTCGACGAAGTTATTACCTAACTCTCAGTAGCTTCATTTGTAAAATAGTATTAATAAAACAATTTCTAGACAAAGACAGTGTGTATTTAACACAGTGTCTGGTACCTAATAAGTGCCTGGTGAATGTCATAATAGCTTTAAAGATACAAGGAAGCATTATTTTCCCCATCAGAAGGCTCAGAGAGCAAAATGGATAGGGAATTATGCGAAGAAGTTTTAGCAGTCCCATTGAGCAAAATTGTAAAAACTAGAACCATTTGAGAGATGGCTCTGTTGTTAAGGGCACTTACTGCCTGTTTTAGTTAGGGTTAGCATTACTGTAATGAAATATCATGAGCAAAATAACTTGGGGAGGAAAGGGTTTATTTTGCTTAGACTTTCAGTAAATGGTCCATCACTGAGGGAAATCAGGGAAGGAAGTTCTTTAGGGCACGAGCCTCGAGGGAGGAGTTGATGCAGAGGCCATGGAGGAGTGCTCCTTCCTTGCTGGTTCACATAGCTTGCTCAGCCTGCTTACTTATGCAGGCCGGAACCACCAGCCCAGGGGTGGCCCCATCCGCAATGGGCTGGGCCCTCCTCTATCAGTCACTAAGAAAAGTCCCCACAGGCTTTCCTGCAGCAGGATCTTACGAAGGCATTTGCTCAACTGAGGTTCTCTCCTCTCAGATGACTTTAGCTTGTGTCCAGTGGATGAAAACTAGTCAGTACACTGCACTTCCAGAGGACTTTTGGCTGTTCAATCCCTAGCATTCGTGAGAGGTGGCTCAGAACTACCCATAACACCAGCTCTGGAGGAACCGATGGGCTCTTCTGGCCTCTGTGGGCATCTGCACACACCTAGCCTATATACTCACATCCACACCAATAAAATCAAAAATTAAAAAAAAATACTAGAAACATCAAATGTTGCTGAGCATATGGCACAACTAGAAGTGTTTAAAATTTTTGTCACTGGGAGTGTAATGTTGTTAGGATCTTGTATAACTTGAATAACTTTTGTGCGTATAACTTGAAAACTATTTTCTGTGACTTGGTATAATGTAAGGCTTACAAGATAGGAGCCAGCAGTAAGGCAGGTCTGATTATGAACCAAGCCTAAGATGGGCTTTGATATGCTAATGAACAATCCCCAAGGTGACATGACTATATTAATGAGGCAGACCTAAGTAACGAACCTCAATAACATCACACAAAACTAATGCCCATTATCGTAATACAAAAACTGGAGCTTTGGAGGCAGCACCTAGGATTGAACTGCCATGCTCTTGAAACTCATCTCAAGTTTCTGCCCTGAAACACATCAGCAAGGGACTTTGAGACTGGCCACTGTGTGGCTCTGGCTTCAGCAAACTTCGAGTTTCCAGCACCATGGTTGAGTTCACACATGCTTGCTTGTCAGTATTAAGTCACTGGCCCATGCTCTCAAGGACTTTCTGGGACCTTCATCAGTGACATCCTCCAGGTCTACCATAGTTGAAGGACCTTACAGTGGATGTGGTTCAAGCTTGCAAGCTCCTGAAGGGTTCTCACTGGGGAAGTTTCCTCTGTGGAACCCTGTGGCAGTTTTTGCCTGACCAACTATTTCTGCCTTATAAGATATCTGATTACCTGAGATTGCCATAACACTTATAATAGCATGGTAGTATAAAGAATGTTTATGTGAATAAATCAAGAATATTTGAAAGGCAGAGAGAAAAAGAGGTAGACAGACAGACAGTCACAAATACACAGAGAGACAAACATGAGAAGCCCATTAGTTTGTATTCTGTGTTCTGAGCATTCTGTTTCATGCAGGCAGGGAGTTCTGGAGTTGTCTGCTCAGAGCTCATCAACATGGTCTTCCTTTTGTTTGTTTCACATATTTGTGCTCAACTCTGATTTTTCTCTCAAGAGAAGCTATAGCTTGCTGTATCTGTTGATGCATATCAAGTGGATTCGGACTCACAAGTGAAATAGAGGTTAAACACATTGCAAGCCTTCCTGGTGATTTAGTCATGGGATAGAATAAAAGTAGTAGAGCAGGGTGCCCTTTCAGCAGCCAGGGGAAGCTAGGGCACTAACTCTCATTGTGTATTCTGTAAGAATCTATTCTAGCTATTAAATCTCCAGGAAAGTCACTGGTGTTTAAATTTATGTGCAGACTTATCCCATAAATTGGGGAGATACACAAACATATTCAGTCTTACTGCTAAATCAACCCATATTAAGAATTAATGGTGATATCGTTGGAAGATTTACTATGTAATTCAACACACCATTAAAACCTCATTTATTTCACTGCAGAGTAAATGCAGATATGACTTATAACTTAACAACTAATGGTACTTTAAAATACCATTAAGTGTCATTCTGGGTGTAAAATACACTGTATCAGACCTGCTCTCCTGTGCAGTAGATGTTTTCACTAAATATGGATTCAAGTGTACTTTCTTCTGCCCTTAGTCTATTGATATCAACATAGTCTGGAAATAATTTAAAATAATATCTTATTAAGTTCTTCAAAATAACCACGTATTTCAACTTGATTTGGCATCTCTGAGTCCATGTTTTAACAATATGACCATCCTTTTCCAATTTGGCCATCAGCAGTACTTTCTTATTTGAAATAGAAGCTGCAAAAACATGTATATATAATTGGACATCAATTACATGCAATGTCAATCTGTTTATAATTATAAAATTTAATAAAGAGTTGCACTGAGATCCAGGACCATTCTATAACATCTAACCAAATATTAGGTAATAGTAAAATTAATAAAAATCAAGTACAATTTAAATGCATATTTTATATCAAATTCTAGCATAAATGCTTTATAAGTATGAACTCAGTTATTCAATAAGCATCTATGATAAGAATAATTATCTTCATTTTAGAGAAAAGAACATTTTGAAAAGTTAATAACTAATCTTAATGCAATCAATTATAAATTGTTATATGTAACTCATCATGAACTTTAAAATGATTTATAGTCAACTCTTAAAAGGATAAAAATCAAATCTTTTTGTAACCTTCTGGTATGGCTTAAAGCCTGATAGTAGAGGATACCAGTGTACATTAGTGATTTGATTCAGAAATATGTATCTATGTAGATATAAGTTTCAAAGACAGGGATAAATTGATTCAGCTTGAACTTAAATGGATAGTAGAAGAACCTGGGCCATTGGATGCACTGTATTTCCAAAGAGAGGATGATAATTGGTCGTCCTTTCTTTTAAGCATTTTTGAATGGATGAATATATATATATATATATATATATATATATATATATATATATATTTCTACAAAGAATAGACTGGCAAAAACTGAAAGGTAAATGGTAAATGTGGCTTGAACATATAAAATTAACAGAACAGTTACATTCCTAAAACCATTCAAAGGAAAGATGGACTCTAAGTCCAAGACCAAAAGTGAGACTAAATGGAGACATGGAGATGAAGGACAAACAGAAAGGAAATGACAAGAAGAGATAACTCCAATGGTGGTCACAAGGAACAAAATGGCACAATGGAAACCAGAGTCAGTAATAAAGGTCATATTTGAGAAGAAGGTGGAATCTGTTACTAGGGGAGTAAGATGTACTGAGTGGACAATGTGCATGTTCAAAGAGAAAATTATGCATGTGATCTCAAGTGGTGAGCAAACAAGAAACATCCCCATCCCCATAAGCAGATCCCAACATTTCAACATGCACAAAGCAAACTTTGTAGATGAAAAGAAGGTCCAGACATAATCTTGCCTGCCTGTATTATATTGACAATTTGGAATTATTAAAAGACTGAAATTCCTCTTTCAGACTGAAAATGTGATGGAGTGTGTGTTTTTCATTAATGGGTAATGTAATAATAAAATGTAAGAGAACCCCTCCACCAAAGAACATTGAAGGAATCTATCTGTAATTGAAAACTTTCAGGGCCAGTCAAGCAGCAATTATGTGTATGAACAAGAAGATTTAAATATAAACCATCTAAATGGAATAAATGCTTCTATAATCTTAATAGTCTGTGAGTGGTAATAAACTTCGTTTAGTCATAAATGTAACTGACCAGATTATCCCATTTAATTCAAATATTAAGCAGTTTCCTTTTTAAGGAGAAAGCTAAATTCTAACAAATAACCAGATGTTTGCCCAATTCACTTTTTAAAAAATTCCAAAATATGGCTCACTCTGCTTAAAACCAGTCCTGAGCATCATTGTTCTACCTCAGTTAGTAATGTTAGAGCCGTTTCAATTTAATGTGAAGCCAAGGGAATTGGAAGGTAGGAAACACGCAAGAAAAGTTTATTTGCAAAACACCAATCAGATAAAGGATTATAAATTTAGAATATTCTGAGTAGTTTTAAAATGCAGTGATAATAAAGAAGATAAATTAACTATAAAATTAGGAAAACACAAATAGCCACTTTATCAAAGAGGATATAGACAGAAGAAAAGCACATGAAAAGACACTCAATAGCATATTTTCCTGGGAAACAGCATTCTAACAATAGTGCACAAGTATCACAATGTTCAAACTTTCAAACGCAGAATAAAGACACAAAATGTCTGTGACAATACTGAACAGCAGTAGGTCTCATTCGTTGCTGGCTAGAATGAAAATGTTAGAGATACACTGAAAAAAACAGCTTAGCTATTTCTTACAAAACTGACTCTATTAGTTATTTTTCTATTTCTGTAATAAAACACCATGACCATGACAACTTACAGAAGAAAAATTTCACTTTGATTTATAGTTCCAGAACTTTTAAGCCCATCATGATAGCAAAGGCATGGAAGCCAGATCATCAGCTGAGAGCTCACAGTTTGAACCACGAGAAAGAAGCAGAGAGAGAAATAACTGGAAATGACCTAAATCTTGAAGCTTTCCCTGCCGTAGTGACATACTTCCTCCAGGAAAGTCATACCTCCTAGGTCTCCAGTGCCTCTGATAGGAGACTAACCATTCAAATACCAGAGATATGGAAAGCATTTCACTGAAACAACCAGATGACCAAACTTTTGCTGTAGATTGCACAATCGTCGTGATGTACTTTGTGTTTACTCAAAGAGAAGGAAATTACAAATCCCCACGAAAATCTGTAGAAACGGGTTTATAGCCGATATATCCACAACTGTCAAAACTTGGAAGAAGCCATGATGTACTTCATGGAGGAGTAGATAAACTATAGTAACACAGACACGGTGTGTTAGTGTCAAATGAAGTGAGCTATGAAGCCATGAAAATAAACAGTTGAATCTTGAGCAATCATTCTTGAGTAGTGAAGCCAATCTGAAGTTGTACATTTTGAGATTCTTAATATGTCACATTCTAGAAACTATGGAACTATGAAGATGGTAAAAGAAAGGTTTGTCATTGCCAAGGATAAGAGTGTTAGACACCAAGGACGTTTGGAACAATGAGAAACTGTGCTATACATTATAGGGAGTGAGTGAAGTCTTGAGGGAGTGAAGTTCTGAGTAAATGTGTACTGTTTGACCTGAGCTGACCACCAAGGTTTCAGACCCATCAGAAACTGGCAATTTTGTCAGACTAGGAATTGACAAAGCCTTCCTCTGGTCCAAGTACCGATGCTTAGGAGCAATTGACCAGTGTGTGCAGAAACTAGCTTCCTCCTCTTCCTCCAGCTTCAGATACTCACCTACAGAGACCTCCTACTGAGAACAGCTATCTCCTCTCTCCCCTGCTCTACCTAATAAACTCATTAAGGTTCTGGGTTGTTGCCTTAGTTGCTGCCATTCCCATAAGAATGTGCACATCACACTCACCCGACCCAAGGTTTTCGGTCCATGTTGTTCATTTTCTCGGTGTCTTTGTAATTTCTTTATTCCCTTGATGCCCTAGTCAGGTCAAGTCTCAAAGCCGTATGGGTTTCAGTGGTATGGTACTATGAATGTGAATAGTTTTCATTATACATTTGTCCTAACACACAGATTACAAGACATCATGAATGAAGCCTTATGTGGGCTGTGTGATAATGTATGATATGTGTGATAATGACATGTCAGTGTTGGCCTGTCATTGTAACAAATGAACTACTTTGTTGATAACAGTAGAGGCTATGCATGTGAAGTGGTGGTTACATAAAAATTCTGGTCAATTTTGTTATGCTTAAAACCACTCTAAAACCATGTATTTTTAAAAGCAATCATAGACTTAAGACTAAGACTCCAAAGAATATTGAGGAAAACATGTTTCAACTTTCTTCTCTAAATATCTGTGATGGGAATAAAGAGAAGAGAATAACCACTTAAAGGTCACTATCTGGAGCAGAACAAGAATTAAAGATTTCATGTAATCCAGAATTTGTATCTCTATCTGAAAATAGTTGAAAAGTAGCTGTTCATTTAAAATGGTCAAATAACTATAAATTACCAGTTCAGAGGAGTTAGTCATGGGTTCATTTAATCTGCTGATATTTATGAAATAATGATAATATGCAGCTTTATGAGCTTGGTTACTGCAGTGTGATTGAATGCCTGGATAAAGTTAATAATACAGGTTTGTTTGTACAATGTCCACTTTGGAATCTACATGTTTATTTAGAGTCTTTCTTCTTGGAGTAAGTTTGAAAACTAACTCTTATTGTTTCTGTAAGATTAATAATCAACTTTTTAAACTCTTTCTCTTAAATAGGCTTACAACCTATAAAGCTAAGTTAAGAAACAACTGACTGCACTGAGTGGTGGGAAACAACTGTATTTCCAGCACTCTGGAGATTAAGGTAGGCAGATTACAAGTGGAAGACCAACAGAACTATACAGCAAGATCTTGTCTCAGGATGAAAACTAACTCCATAAAATTCCTCACAGCATTGATGCACATGTAATTAAATGTCTATTGTCAGAGGGTACCACAATCATAAATATATATCAACTGTTATATTTTTAACGATATTTTCTTATTCTTACTGCCCCACTCAAAAACTAAGATAAAGGTAGAATTCCAATTATCTAAATCTCTCTCTGTCCAGTGCTTTGCTAGCAGTGCTAGCTGCTGCTTTCCTGCACCTATTTTTTTGCTGTAGACTAGCATTTTTTCCCTTAGTGTTGAAGTGTATGTATGGCTGTGTACAGAGATTTAATAGTTTGCCTTCTAATTTTAACCCAACTGTGAAAGGTATCCCTATCTTACTAAGCATGCAGACATCTGGAATGCCCTCAGATAGAACATGGCTGTGTACATACATAGTATCTTGCAAGGAAGAGTAGATGCAAATGAGTGAAAATTAAGATGGTATCATAAAAATTCATAAAAACATTTTTTAGTGAACATCATACAGATCAAATCAAAACAGGAAATCATTATATTCAACAAACAATACACTTTGAATCAATGTGTCATGAAAATAATGTGGTTATTCCCAAACAATAAAGTGGCTAACTTTTATTGAGAGTAGTAAGTTCTGGACATTGTGCAAAATGCTCCATTTGTCAAAACTACTATATTTTCTACAAAGGAAATTCAGACCTATAAAGTTTATTGCATCATGGACCTTGACATTAATGGTTCAGATGGTAAAGAATAGGGATGAAATTCAGATGCCCTGGGTCTATGAATGCCCTTATAATCTGAGAAAGGCATTGTTACAGTTAGGTAGTAATATGTAACAATGACTGATGACTCAGTCAAGTTTTAGTCCTTCAAAAATGCTGAAAATTCAGATGTGTGAGTGTTTAAAGGTGTCTGACTACACAAATGTACATGCACTTGTGGCCATTTACATGTACTAAGAAATCCATACTGAAAAAAAAAGACAAGGAGAGACTTTACAGCCCAACTCAGTCTCTGCAGGACCTTAATTAAAGGGCTGAATTATATCTGTAATGTGGAGATTGTTACTTCCAAAGAATCCTGTGTTAATGATAGTAGGAACTCTGCACAGGAGATGACTGGCAATATTTTAATGTCAGTTTTATGAGATCTGAAGTTCCCTAGTGACTAAGTTAGTACTGGCTGGTGGGCAGGAATCAAGGGTTTCAGCCACCTCTATGTGAGTCCCATTCCAGCAGCACACTGTAACAATTACACAATCACACCGCTGAGCAGAGGACATTGTCAGAAGTAGACTTAAATCAATGGCATATAAAATGGCCATTCTTCCTCCTCTTCCTTTTCTTCCTCCTCCTCCTTCTTCTGTGGTAAAACATTTGATCTGTCTAAGCTTCCTGCTCCTGTCAACATATCTTCCCCTTGCTGTCACACTGACAATCCATGATGGATGAATAAACCAAAGTAAAACATTAATTCCAAAAGTTTCCATGGTTTTGGTGTTTTATAACGTAAACAGAAAAGTAGATAATACGTATTTGTAACAGAGAATGGAGTGTTTGTTGTCCATTCTAAGAACATGACCATGTTTTTAGAGGAAGGTGGAAGAAATTGGAACTTTAAATTGGAAAAGTGGTAAAATGTTGTAAGCAGAATTCAAAAGGTCATTCTTTAAAAAAGGCTTTGAAGATAATAGTGCTCAGAACAATGTAGACTGTGGAGACTCAGTTCAGTAGGTTTTTTTAAGAAGGAAAAATGTTACCAATTTATCATTCTTGTGATATTTTGGCAAAGAATCTGGTTCTTTCTGCCCATGTCTGAGGCTAAATTTAAAAGCCATGAACTAATTACATTGGCTGAGGAATTTCAAGAATGTAAAGTTGAGTCTTTGGTGTGGTTATTACTGATGATACATATGTAGCCCTGTAATGCAAAATGGGTAGTGAGAAACAAATAAAATAAAATGTACAGTTTGGAAAGAAGAGGAAAATTATGTGGCCTAATGTTATAGCCAAGACATGGACTAGAAGAGAGGCCACAATTGTTATAATTATCTATCACCATTAAGGAGAGGTCTGCCTTGCCCTGGAACAAAGGGTATGTGCTCTCATGGCAATACCCCACAAAGCTAAGCTTCTGTGGTAGTTTAAATGGGAACTCCCCCTGTTGTCTCTGGCATGTGAACCTTTGGTCCTCAGGTGGTGACACCATTTGAGAGGTTTAGTGGGGATGGCCTTACTGGAGGAAGTGTGTCACTAGGGGTGGACTCTGAGGTTTCAAAGCCTCGTGCCATTCCCAGTTTGCCATCCCTGCTTCCTACTTGCAGTTCCAGAGGTGAGCTCTAAGATTACTGTTCCTATTGCCTGTTCCTCTGCTATTATAGACTCTAACTCTTGGAAACCATTAGCTGAAGCAAATATTTTCTTCTGTAAATTGCCTTGGTCATGGTGTTTTATCACAACAATAGAAAAGTAAGTAAACAAATTCCAACTTGTGAAAGAGAGCCTTAGGCATTTTCTTCTCCTAGAAATCAACTAAATAAAAATGTTGTGACTAACATCATTTCAGGGGGTCTTTTGCAAGCTGGCAGCAGAATTTAGCAGTGTCAAACACATGGTGCTGGCTCACAAGGTAAGAAAGATTTAGGAATGAAGGGGTCATATGCTGTGGATGATTGAATGATAAATAAAATGCTGATTGGCCAGTAGCCAGACAGGAAGGATAGGCGGGACTAGCAGAGAGGATAATTGGGGGAACAGGAAGGCAGAGTCAGAGAGATGCTGCCAGCCGCTGCCATGACAAGCAAGATGTAAGGTACCCGTAAGCCACGAGCCACATGGCAAAGTATAGACTAATAGATATGGGTTATATAGGAACTATATAGCAAGAAGCCTGAGCCATTAGGCCAAACAGTTTAAATAATGTAAGTGTCTGTGTGTTTATTTTACAAGTGGGCTGCGGGACTGCCCGGGCTTGGTGGGAGCTGAAGAGAAACTCTTCAGCTACAAATGGCGCCCAATGTGGGCACCAGATATTGGTTGAAATATTAAGGCAACTCCACATAGTTAAAAGGGAGATTTATTCTGTGGGGTAACTTACAAGTGAAGGGATAGGTTACAGGATCTGGGAAAGGTGAAGTGCAGTCCAGTGGTGTTCTCTGGAGAACTCTGCTCAGTCTCCCTCCAGCATCCAGGATCAAGGAACGAAGAGAGCTGGCACATCTGGATCTCAGGTCTTCAGGGCTCCTCTCTTGGCTCTGCCTTCTAGGCGTGACAGTTACCAAAGCCTCAATGGGGGTAGTACTTCCAGGTCAAAGCTGGAACAGCTACCCACTACAGTCATGAGTTCTTCTACAGTTTCAGAGAGCTACTAGCTGGGGCTAGGCAACATGCGTCCCTGCATTTAGATTCCAAGAAAGAAAGAGACTGTGAGAAGTCCATTGTATGAAGCCATGAGAGTGAAACTTGGCTTGCTGTGTAGAACACAAGATGTTAGAGACTGTAGATCTGTGAGATATTGGTCAAGAAAACCCATA
This sequence comes from Peromyscus attwateri, assembly GCA_902168425.1. Lineage (NCBI taxonomy): Eukaryota > Metazoa > Chordata > Mammalia > Rodentia > Cricetidae > Peromyscus > Peromyscus attwateri. The sequence goes on along the minus strand of CABHPP010129730.1, from coordinate 3,945 downwards.
GAGCAGAACCAACCCAAGAGAGAGACATATGCTACAGAGAGCAAAGCTGGGGACATGGAGCCATTTTGAAATTACAGTCCCAGACATCAGACACAGAGCTACAGGATTTGGTATTTTCCTTGCTGGAGTTAAGTCTTGCTTTGGCCCAGTGTTTCTTTATTATGCTCTCATTCCTCCATTTTGAAATAGAGTTTGAAAAACATCAAAAGATAATTTTCGGTTGGTAATACAAGTTAGGATAGAAAATGAATTAGGTACATTTTAGACTCACCAAAATAGGATAGATAATGGAATATTTGTGCTGAATTTGTCAAATGCAAATGGGCTAGACATTGTTGATGTATTTATTGCCTGTATATATTATATCTAGATATTGTACTCATTGTATATAGTTTTTCTTATATTAGTTATAATTTTATTTATTTTAGACAAAAAAAGGGGAAATGTGGTGACATGTTATTTGTGCTCTAATAAATAAAACTTGCATGGAGATCAGAGGAAAAATCCAGCCACTATATTAAACATAGAGGTCAGGTAATGGTAGCATGTGCCTTTCATCTTAGCATTTGGGAGGCAGTGTTTCATCCGGATCTCTGTGAGTTCAAGGCCACACTGGGAACAGAGCCAGGTGTGGTGGCACATGCCTTTAAATTCCAACACTAATTAACCATAAAGGTCTGGAGGTCTGTACAGACAGACAGGAAGTGACAAAGCTGGGCAGAAAGAGGAAGTGATGTAGCTGGGCAGAGCGAGGAAGTGCGATGGCAACGACAGGAAGCATGTAGGCGTGAGTATACAGGAAGTGGCTCTCTCTTGGGCTGAGGATTTCCTAGGGTAAGAACTTGTGGCTGTGGCTTCTTCTGTTCCTCTGATCTCTTGGCTTTCACTCCAATATCTGGTTCCCGGGTTTTTATTAATAAGACCATTTAGCAATTCATTTTTTATTCTGTGATTTGTTGCCAAGCTGTGGTTTGCTGATAACATGTAGCTTAATTTTGTATTTTATGGGAAGTTTCTTAATTTTTTTCCTTTTTATTGAAAATAGATTCTTTTCTTATACATTATACCCAGATTATAGTTTCTGTTGGCTTTAAATAATAAGTGGCGCTGTTACCATGGGAGGAAAGGTCATGAGCCACAGCAAAACCCGGTATCAGAGCCTTATTTGGGGGGGCAGAAGAGAATGACCAGGCCTGGGAAGAGGCACGTGCGAAGGAGAGAGAGAGGGGGCAGGAGGAGAGAGCAGAAGAAGGAGTAGGAGTCTGTGACTGGCTTTTTAAGGATTTCCCTGCACATGGCATATGGGCTTACTAAGCTATGCCATGCATGTGCTGATTGCGTGACCCTGCTGCTTGCATTTGCATGATCATGCAGCACACTGATGACATAAGACCCCTTACTTAGCTACTGAACTGTTCATGTGTGGTCATATAGCTGGAGTGGCAGAATCCTAACAGTTTCCCCTCCCTCTACTCCTTCCAGCTCCTCCCCGCTTGCTCTCCCCTCCAGATCCACTCCTTTTCTGTCTCTCATTAGAAAAGAATAGGCTTCTAGGAGATAACAACTGAACACGATGAAATAAAATATAATAAGATAAAGAAAATCCATCACATTGAAGTTGGATTTGGCACCTCAGCAAGAGGAAACTATGGTGATATTTTCTTTTGTACCAAAATGTTATTTGTATGTTAATAAATAAAGTTGCCTGGGGGTCAGAGCTATTAGCAAGTCATAGGAAAGCAGAGCAGTGGTGGTGTATGCTTGTAATCACAGCACTTGGTAGACAGAGCTAGGTAAGTCTTTGTGTGTTCAGGGATATAGCCAGCATTGGATACACATGTCTTTAATCTCAATACCAACCATAGAACACCTGGAGGTCTATACAGACAGGTCATGATGAAGCAGTCCTGTGGTTGGGTTTACAACCAATGAGAAAGCAGAACAGAGACTATATAAAGACTTTAACACAGGAAGTACCTTCTCCTTCGGAGAGGTAAGAACACTGCAGGAGGAAGGGTAAGGTTTTAGCTCTTAGCTCTGACCTCTTGGCTTTCTTCTTTGCATTGGTTCTGTGTTTCTTATTTATAAGACGGTTGGTTACATCTACATTTGGCGCCCAACGTGACAAGAACCCATTAAAAACCGCTTGGCTTGGCTTGGCGGCAGGTCTGGTTTCCGGCCTGAGTGGCCCGGCTCCCTAGCTCCGGTCTAGGTCTGACTGACTCGCAGCTGTTGCTACTTGCTTAAAGCTAGTGTTACAAACAACTCAGACCTGCCCTGCTGCAGGACCCCTGCCTGTAAAGCTAAGGCTTGACTTGGCTCAAGCGGCTATGCTTTTTTTGCTCTCTCTCTCTCTCTCTCTCTGGATTTACACCTCGAACACCAGGTGGCTGTTTTGAAATTCCCTCGGATTTCTACTGTTCTATGCAGACTTGGTAAGTCAATTAACATATCCATTTAAAAGAGAATTTTTTTCTACATTAAAAAAGTGGGCTTTATGTGTACATTGGAAGAAAATTGGGCTTTGTTTGAAATTTTAGGCACTCTGACAATGGAACAACTATATGAGAAGATTAATATTGATAGAATTATTCAGTTTATTACTTTTCTTATCCTCATTGTACTATTTAAAAAGATAGTCAATTTAAGTGCCAGGATAACAGTCTTAGAAAAACCTGTTAAACCTGTAAAAATGAATTATAGAGAAATTCAAATCAGACAGACGAAATTAACAGTGAAGTTGTTTCAAAATTGAATCATAAGGTTACAGAAAGAAAACCTGTTTTCACACAATCACTCTTAATTTATCCGGTAGCCATACAGCAGCTACCTGGTGAAGAGAATGAACAAAATGTTTGGATTCCAATTGAAATGTTAGACTTATGAAGATTTAAGGAGGCAATAGCATCTTATGGCATGCATTCTCCATATGTAAAACAAATGTTAAACACCTGGTCAACTTGTAATAGGATTCTACCACAGGACTGGCGGGAACTGGCACAGGCTGTTCTTGAACTCGGACAAAATCTCCAGTTTAAAATGTGGTTTAAAGATGAGGCTAAAAATATAGAAAAACAATGGAGGGATAAAGGAATACAAGTCTGCCAGGATCAGCTTACTGGAGAAGGCCAATATGCTTTAGTACAAACACAATGTGTATATGATGTCCAAACCCTAATTCTACGTCGAACGGCAGCCTTAAATGCATGGGACAGAGTCAAGGAACCAGGAAAAAAAACTGAGTCATTCACAAAAGTTATACAGGGCCCCAAAGAATCTTTCACAGATTTCCTGCAAAGATTGACTTCAGCAGTACAGAGAATGGTTCCAAATTCAGAGGCTAGTCAGATAATAATTGAATCTTTGGCCTTTGAGAACGCAAATGCAGCATGCAAAAGAATAATCAGGCCGTTAAAGGCAAGATCTGTACCTTTGGAAGATTGGATTAGAGATACAGTTAATGTTGAGGCTCATGACCAGGATGATATGTGGGTAGGAGAAGCAATGTCAAAGGGTTTGAGAAATGTTAGATGTTTTGGATGTGGAAAGCAAGGACATTTAAAAAGGGACTATAAACAGATCATTCCTAGAAATAATGTTTCTTCAAAGAACACTGGCAACAGAATGCCCCTTCCTTCTGGAGTATGCATAAGTTGTGGTAAGGGAAAACACTGGACAAATGAATGTAGATCAACAAGGGACAGACAGGGTAATCCTTTGCCTCGGGCTTCGGGAAACTCCCAGAGGGGCCTCAGACAGGCCCCCATAGTAAATCCAGTTCAAACCTTTCCAGCAATTGTAGAGGAAATCCCTACTCTAAGTGACTAAATAACCAAATGCCTATTGGAATAAATCATGTTGGTCGGGATGATGAAACAGATAGAATAGGAAATTCAGGAAAAAACATATAGAAAATTTTTTGGCAAACTTCTATTAATGAACAAA
>CABHPP010129729.1:0-12026 GCA_902168425.1 Peromyscus attwateri | reverse complement strand
CTATTTATTCATTCTTCCTTAGGCAATTATATGTCAATGAAGTTGGATCTTTTAGTAGAACAAATCTTTATACCCAACTCTAATAACACAATGTTTTTGTTTTAGCAGTGTATATTTTGCAGCCAAAATTATTGTACATATGTTTGACTAAAACTGGCTGAGTTTGGACAACTTTTGAAAAACTGTAACTTTGGACTACATTTTTTCAATATTTTCTATATTCCTTTATGTTTCTTTTTATCTTCCCAAATCCATTTCATTTCATGACACACTGTAACAGATTGGCCATATTTTAAAAGAGAATAAACAGAACATACTGAAAGTAAAATATGACTTTATTTAAAATTCTAGAGACATGGAGCCATCACAGTAAAACATTTAGTGACAGATTTTAGATTTTAGGTACCATCTTTTGTGTTCCTTTTGAATAATATCATATACATATACAATTGCCAAATCTATTAAATTATAAATTTCTTGAAAAAGAATGTAAATGTCTTTGCTTTTGTCTCTGAGGCTGTAAATTCACATACAGAAAAGTGCCTGTCTGCATCTGTATGTTTTTACGTACTAAGAGATGCTACATATGTGTTTTTTAATCTCTCTTTTCCAAGTATTCAAAGACAAGTAGTAATTTTAATCAATGTATGGATGATTTTGAAGCTAGGTAATACCTTAACCATTCCATTATACAAAATAATAGTTAATTGACTCTAGTAAATGTAAGAATAACTTTTAAATTAAAATATCAGAGGTTGGCTAACCATGGATCTCTTAGCCATAACAGGATTTTGAAAAAGAGGTTTGTCATCCAGACTTTACCCATACATAATTTCCATACTGTTAAGTCTTGTATTAGTTTTACTACCTAAATTAAGATAACTTCTAGTGCAGCAATGTGTTGCATGGAGTCAGGAGTAACACATTAAGTGAACTGACAAGCTCAATGTTTTTTTGGGTTTTTTTTTCCCCTAAAGACGATTTAAAAACACACACACAACTGGGAAAACTATATACCAATTAATGACTAAATTTAAATGAGAACTATATATCTTTATTCCAGTCTGAGTCAATGTTTTTAAGTTATTATTATTTGTTTAAAAATTACTTGTATACCCCATAAGATTTAATCTGAGTAAACTTAATTCTTTTATAAAAATCCTCCACTTACAGGCAAATACAGTAAGAAGTCCCACAGGAGCCACAGCAAAATAGTCATAAAGGTGGAAGCATTTAAATATGTCATGCAACAAAGTCTTCCCCCACGGAGGAAGAAAAGCAGTATGGTTAAGGAAGCAAGAACCAAACACGAAATCCACAGTTGAAACATTTAATGTGACTGTGAAAAAGGTTTATGCTCACTTGTTAGAAAAGTGTCTGAGCAGACTGAAGCACATGAATAGATCTTTCACAGGTCATAGCCTCCATTCAGCTCATGACATTGTTACTACTCAACAGGAATTGATGGGCTTAATTAATATTCTGACCATACCTGAGACAACGTTCTTAAGGAAATTATCCTCTGGTAGTTTGGAAATTTAAAAGAAAAAAAAAACAGGAAGAAAGTGAATAGGAAAGAAAAATGTATAGTAACCATTAAAAATCAGATGTGATAACAGAGTTTACTCTCCTCAAAATTTAATGCTAGCTGCAAACAAAAGGCTTGTTTGTATACATTTCTTACTGTATATATGTGTCTTATGAAATGAAGTTCAACAGGAGCTTGAACTTACTAGTGCTGATATTCTTGATAGTCACTGAGTATCAGTTAAAAAAGCTATAAAAAGGTTTTCATAATATTTGCAAGTTCACATAGTAATGAAGAGTGAAACAAAATATTCATGTGTCAATATGAAACAGATGTTGTAAATACAATATCAGAAAAAATATTTAATATCTTACTGAAAATGTTGAGAAATCCTTGTGAGAAAAATAATCAATTACTTACAATTAATATATTTCAGGATACTTTCTAGGTAAATTGTTATGCTTAGTAAAGACATTCAGCATGTGAATAAATCTGAATTGTCAACAGGAAGTTATGGTACAGTTGCCTATGAACTTTTTAGATCCTCATTTTGAACATTTAGAACCTTATTTATACCAGGCTAACTATGATTGTACTACAAACACTCTCACTATTGCAAATAGACACATAAAATTATGCGTGAAAAAATGGAAATATTTGAATCAAAATATGAGTCAAAACTAAGCTATAGGAAAAATTTAATAAGCTCTATCACTGTCCTATTATTAGAAACACATATATGTCAATTAAACTTACTAATGGAGTGATACAAATATCTAGTGTAAGATAAAATATGAAAACACATATTTAATAAATTGATTGTAAATACCTATCTTATTTGGGTTATCTAAATTTAGTAAAGTCTTTTATTTTGAATCTGGAAGTTGGATGTTTCATACCCAAACCTAATAAAGTAGATATAAAACAAATTTCTATTTAAATGAATAAAACGAGTTATTTCTGATACACAAAAACCTGTACTTTCTTTGTCTCGCTACATCACAGCCCCTTGATAGTGTTTTTCCTTTTTATGGTGCTTCAGGAACAGTTCGTGTGTTAAACACACACACACACACACACACACACACACACTATATATATATATATATACACACACATATATATATACATACACACATACATAAATTATATATATAATTTATATGTGTGTGTGTATATATATATATTATATATATATATAATATATATATATATATATCACAATTGCATCACTCTGTACCAGATGTGCAAATACCTTTGGGCCAAATAGATTCTGGACAGTTAATGGTCATCATATCACCACTGTGTTTCCACATGCTCCTACAGTAGGCACACGTGACTTATTGGGAACACAGCCAAAGCAGTCATGCAAATTCCAGGTCCAAAGGTAACCCAGGAAAATCTGTGTCCTTACTTAGTAGCCGTCCTTGTGAAAGGGATAGTAAGTGATGCAGAAAAAAAAGTGGATGAGTATTATTAAAGGGCCACTTATAAAGTGATTCATCTCATAGCTTTGTCTGGTTATATTTGAACTGGATGATCAAAGCACGTTCTTAAATACCTTGAGAGTGCTTGGTGCAATGAGGAGCATTTGCATTCTAATTTAAACTAAGCCAACTGTAAAGCAAAATTATGATAAAAAATTTGAACATTGGCTATTTGGTTATAATGAAAAGGTTTTTTTGTTTGATTTGTTTTGACACAAGAATTATGCTTTTTTTTTTAATATAAAACCCTTATCTTGTAGGGGCTCATATTTGAGTGTTTACAGATTAGTGTGCTGGTCTGGATTTTCTTCAAAGTAATTGCAATTGTGATTAAAAATTATACTGGGTGGGTACACTGTGGTGGCTTAAAATTATTTCCAAGAATTTTTTGACACTACTCCCTCCATGAATTGGAGACTGATTCCTCTGGACTTCATATGTATGGATTGTGGGGATTCTCATCTAAAGGACAGAATGAGGCGAAAGTTAGCACACTCATTCTGAAGTATGTCACAGTCAGCACAATGGCTATGACTTTCCTCCACTTCATGCACGCTCTGCCCTTGAAGAAAATAGAGGCAAGCTGCAAGGGTATTCCAGCAATGCTGTGTGTTGAAAACAAAACCCATCAAGCCTTCTACAAACTGGTTGAGAGAAACACTTGGGAAAGTACCCTCCAACCCTGACCACGCTCTGCCTCCCGAGTGCACCACCGCCACCTGGCCTCATAAATTAATTCTAATGAAAATTTATTTTTAAGACCTGAATTTTAGTTTTTTAAAAATATAAATGATTTATATTTTCATACTGTATAATGTAGAAAATATATGGAAAAACTTTCTCATATGGAATATAGATGAGCATTTATAAAAGATACTGTGCATTAAGTACTGCATCGAATAGTACTTTGTTCCAAGCATTTTATTATATGGGAACCTCATATTTTCCATGTAACCTTTTAAAGTTGGTAGGGAATAAATAAACATTGGGAAATTCCTGATTAGAAAGACAAAGTAAGAAAGTGGTGGTTTCTGACTTTAGATTTGATTTTGCTTTAAACTAATACACCCACTGAATTCATAATTAACAACAGTTGGAGAAGTTCACATGGGCTGGTGAAGTTTGAAGACGGCTTTGAAAATAATCAGTATGGTACAGAAGAAGGAATAAGGATATGTTCATTTGTCTCCCTTCTCATTCCCAGACCCCTTTCTGGCAGAGGTTACTTTGTCAACTTGATAGAAGCCAGGGTCATCTGGGAAGAGGGAAAGTCAATGGAAAAACTGCCTCCATCAGATGGATCTGTAAGCAAATCTGTGGGGATATTTTCATGGTTAATGACTGTGGGTGGTGCCAATCCTAGGGCAGGTAGTCCTGGATTGTAAAAGAAAAGAGACTGAGCAAGTATGGTGAGCAAACAAGAAAAGAGGATAGATAGTCTTTGCTTCAGGCCCTGCCTCCAGATTCCCTAGTTGGCATCCTTCAGTGATGTAACAGCCTTCCTGTAAACCAAGTAAGCCCTTTCTTCCCCAAGCTGTTTTTGGTCAGTATTTAATCACAGCAATAGAAATAAAATTCATATATATATATACATATATATATACACACACACACACACACACACACACACATACACACACACACACACACACACACTTAGAAATAAAGAGGAAAAAAGTAAAAGACATAAACATATATTACTTAATGAAATTTCTAACTGAAAGGACTAGTATAGGAAGCTAGGGAGATGCTCAGTTGGTAAAGTGTTTACTACACAGGTATGTGCTATGATCTGAGTTCAACCAACAGAACGAAGTAAAAAGGCTGGTGCATAGCCGTAGTCACAGTGGTGTGGAAGTGCAGACCTGAGATCCCTGGCTTTCACTGACTACCCAGTCTCTCTGAGTCTGAACTCTAGGTGCAGAGAGAGACCATGTCTTAAAAACCAAGGTAGACTGCAATCGAAGAAGATGCCTAATGTCAATTTCAGATCTCCATGTGCATGTACAATGCATGAGTATGCACTTACTCAAAGATATGCATGCATACATAAATAAATACAAAATAAAATTAAGTAAAAGTGTAAGTGGGAAGGATAGAAAAATCAGCCTTCCTTATAGAAAAATAGCTGGAAAAGGAAAGACAGACAAAGAGAGAAAGAGAAGGAGAACAGGAGTGCCAGAGAATAGAAGGGTGAGGAAAGCCACAGTTACCTACAGTCCAGGTCTAGGCTGATGAATAGAATATAGAGGATGTTTAGAAGAAGTTATCAAGAACAGGAGATTCCCAGCCCTCCCTCAGTAAAGAGTTACTGCCAAAACTGGAGAGAAAGTAAAAGGGGCATCAGTAGGTAGATGATGGATCTTCTCAGGGCAAGTTTAAACAATGTAGATATTGAAAAGCCCGAATCCTTTGAGCTTGACAGTTGAATAAATTATCAATAAAACCATCTGTTGTCAAGAATGGTGGTGATTCCAGCCCTTGGAAGACAAAGGCAGAAGGACCATATATTGGAAGGCAATCTGGGCTACATAGGGAGATCCTGTCTCAAGAAAACAGCAAAACAAAGTAAAAATAAAAACAGTGGTTTTTTTTTCCCCTCATAACTACAGATCTTTGTTTATTCAGCATTCACCTTGTCCCAATTACTCAGATTCCTTTCAGATCTATAAATGCTCTATGATGTTAATGTCAGTATTGTCCACTTTAGACAGGAAAAGTGATGTTCAGGAAGGCTAGTTAGCATGACTACCAAGCTGATTCAGAGGGTGCCTGTAGAGAAGAGGTTGGAGCCCACAAGTTGTTATGGGGCACCACATCCTTTGAATGTCCTCTCAGAAAACATAAAACTCATGATGGAATGTAAAATCCCTCACTTCATTTCATTCTTTGTCTTAGTTAAGGTTTCTATTGCTGCAAAAAGACACCATGACCATGGCAACTCTTATAAAGAAAACATTGAATTTGGGTGGCTCATTTTCAGTTTCAGAGGTTCAGTCCATTATCATTATGATGGGAAGTGTGGTGGTTTTCAGGAAGATGTGGTGCTGGAGTCATAGCTGAGAGTCCTACATCTTGCAGACAACAGGAAGTTGACTGAGACACTGGGCAGTATTATGAGCATAGTAAACCTCAAAGCCTGCCTCCACAGTGACATACTTCCTCAAACAATGCCATACCCACTAAAACAAAGCCACACCTCCTAATGGTGCCATTCCATATGAAATTATGAGGGACAATTACATCAAATTACCACACTCCTCTATGTCCAAGATTTCCCACCCAATTACAAACACAAGAAAAGTCCTGGACCACTAATGCAAAAGCACAAACTTAAAAAAAAAACCTGATTTATTCTATTTCAAGATGTTAGTTGCTTTTAAACATTTAAAATCTTATTAAAATTTTGGTGTTGTACAAAGGTTATAAAAGCTATTTTATCCACTTTATAGTAATTGATCTAACTGTGTTAACTCAAAGAAAGTGCAAATATTAAGCCTATAATGAGTAAGTTTTATCATACTTTTAAAGATCTAACAAAAGTTTTATAATATGCTCAGGAAAAAGTCTTTTGTTCACAGAAAAAAAATGTATTTCACTTATGCCTTTGTATCCAATTTTATGAGATATAATTATTTGCTATCTATACCCTAGTCATTATAATACAGCATCAGAAAGCTAAAAAATCCATATCTTATTATCATGGCTTTCCACAAAATTACCTTTATAGGATTGTGTATAATAATTTGATTTTAAAATTATGCTACAGCTTGCATCTAGGATCTCTGTTGGAAATATGAAAGATTTCTACATTAAGTATTAAAATGAAAACAAAGATTAGAAGAAAAGGGGCAGCATGCTATATATTACTCATTATCTTTTAATTATGATTCACATGATTAATCCCTCTTGTGAAATTTATGCTAAAATAATGAAATAAGTAAAATCATTAAAACAGTTTCAAAACACATGTATTTAGATTTTGGTTTCTACATCTGAATAAAGGGGGACACTATTTCCACTATTTCTTGACCAAATGAGTGATTCACAACCTGTCATCTTCCTTCTTCACTCTGGAGTCAAGAAACTCAACTTCTAGTTGTCCAAATAGCTTCAATATTAGTTTCTATGAAGCGTAACTACTTCTACGTTTGTCTATGCTACTTGGATTTTCCATTGTTTCTTTGAATTTGCTGACTTGTTATTCTTTGGGTATATTCAGTGCCATCAATTTTCTTATATCTTCTTTGGAAATGGGTAGAATTGTTTGGCTTGAACTGTTGGGGGGGGCACCCAGGCAGGGGGATGGGGATCCATCCCTGGTGCATGGGCAGGCTTTTGGGAATCTGGTGTCTGTGGTGTGATGCCTTGCTCAGCCTTGGTGCAGTGGGAAGGGGCTTGGACCTGCCTAGGCTCAGTGTGCCAGACTCTGTTGACTCCCCACAGGAGACCTTGATTTGGGGGATGTGGGAATGTGGGGTGGCTTGGGAGAAAGGGCTGGGGGTGGGAGGAGGGAGGAGGTGGGATCTGTGGGTGGTATGTAGAGTGAGTAGAAAATTTCTTAATAAAGAAAAATGAAAAAAAGGAATTTAAGTGATAAGTAATTCATTATGCCATTTTTAATCACAATAGAAGTCAATGAGTAAATACTTTGTAGGAAAACTAGTAACATGAATTTTAAACTTTTTAAAGTATATTATTTTATTGAACATATTCTAGCCTAATTCAAACATATTTTCATTCTATGATGTTTTACTTGTATGTGCAATGGAAGTGTTTATTCTTATAAGTGATTGAGATCACACCTGGTTACCATGTTATGAAGAAAGAGCACATGTGTGCCACTCTCCAGCCCTCCCCAGACTCCAAACTAACTGAATCTCTGATATTTAAGCACACTAACCTTTTGATGGCTTTAACACCTTTACTTGAACATTTCTCTCTGAACAACATTTCCATTAATCTTTTCAAAATTGACTCTTTCTTGTCCTTTAAATCTCTCTGCCCAGAAGTCTTGCTTATACCTCCTGCCTAGTTACTGGTCATTTAGCTTTTTATTAGCCCAATCAGGTGCCTTAGGCAGGCAAGGTAAATAATAGACTGAGCAATTCTCAGCTCTAAATGAGACGTCTCTATCACCCCATTTTCTCAAGGCTAGAGATCATTGTATAAGAGGGAATGGAAAGATTTCAAGGATCAGAGGCCATGGGTAACAAGGAAGCAATGTTTTCCAGACATAGTAGGACAGTTTCACATATGAACTTAATGTAGCTGTGACCACATGCAAAAGTCCTTTAAATATCTCAAGCCAGATAAAACCCTATCAGGGAGTAGAGAGGTGGGCATGAAGTCCTATCCTTAGCTAAAAAGCCAACCACAACTGAGAGCTGCTGAAAAAGGGAGAGTCAGTTTTCTTTAAGGATATTATTACCTTTGGTCAAATGTGCTCCAGTGGATAGCCATAGACAAAGTGTATATGAGTAGCACAAATTATATTTGATGGGTTAAAACATACACACATAAAAGAGAACACAAAATTGAATGGGCAGGGAGGGAAACATGAAACAAAATTATGAAAACAGGAATTCATACACATATTTCAACAATAATGCTGAATATTAATTATCTCAATTCTATAATAAACACAGGCTACCAAATTAGATTAGAAAACAGGATCCATCCTTTTGATGTCTTCAAGAAACACATCTCACCTTCAAAGATAGACACCACCTTAGAATAAACAGAAAGAAAAGCAAGAGGAACTGGGAAATAATAGAATAATGGAGCAGGGTTAAATTGAGTTGAGACTGTGGTTTATAGTCACAACAATCTGACTTCATGTGATACTCAGGGGAAGCAAGAATGTATGACCTTAGAAATACAGTTGTAGATTGTAGCAAGTTTTTCTCTGTCCTGCCAACCAGCTCCCAAATAACAGCATGGAGACTTCCTATTAATTATAAAAGTTTGGTCTTTAGCTTAGGCTTGTCTCAACTAGCTCTTATAACTTAAATTAACCCATTTGTATTAATCTACATTCTGCCACATGGTATTACCTCTTATTCCATCTTGCACCTCCTGTTTCCTTTGAGTCTGGCTGGTAACCCCACCTTTTTTCTTCTCAGAATCCTCTCTATCTCCATAAGTCCTGCCAACCTTTTCCTGCCTAGCTACTGACCATTCACCTCTTTATTGAACCATTCAGACAGTGCCTTGGCAAAGACACATCTTCACAGTTTAAACAAATATTCCACAACAGTGGATAGGGAACCACTAATCAGAGCAGAGAGCCACCACACACTATGAGTGTGAACTTGTTATGTACCAGAGTAAAGTGTTTCCTGATAACTCTTGGAGATATTGGATAAATGTGTACTTTGCAAGAGGCCCAAGTCTTATACATTGCAATTGAGGGCATATGGTACAGTGATTGAATTATAATTGTTAGTGATATTAATTTTGTTTCCCTGGAGCATAATGGAGGACTTATAACTTTTAAAAGAGGAGGAGTTGCATATTGAAAGCAGTATTTTAGAAATATTAAATTCCAACTTATGATGAAAAAGAAATTATTACAGTTGTAGAAAAACACAATAATTACATTGCCTTAAAACTTGATAAAATTTCATGGAAGGTTTTAAGCAAGCAGAGCTATTTGACATGCTGACGTAAGTACATATATTTAGGGACACAAAAAGTGGTGGCCAAAACTTGCTAAGGTCTTGTTTTTATGCATATTGTCAGGTTTAACTTCCATATCTCTATCTGAGTATTACTGTTTCTACACAAGTTAAAAGACTTCTTTATAAATTGTATAAAGAACTGGATAAGCAAAAGCTCAGATCTCAGTATTTGGAAACTATAGAACAAATAAAATAATTTATGACTAAATTCCTCAATTGGACCTGATTACCTCTTTTTTATTTATTTATTTATTTTGGTTTTTGTTTTTGTTTTTGCTTTTATTTTTTTGAGACAGGGTTTCTCTGTGTAGCTTTGCGTCTTTCCTGGAACTTACTCGGTAGCCCAGGCTGGCCTCGAACTCACAGAGATCCGCCTATCTCTGCTTCCTGAGTACTGGAATCAAAGACATGCACCACTACCACCCAGCCTGATTACGTCTTTTTTATACTTTATTTTTAGTTTTTTTTTTTTAATTCTTTAAACTTCATATACATTTTCAATAAAAATGCGATTATTATACTTTGAATAATCTTTGACAAGTTACTTATATTATCATTGTCTCATCATCATTATGTGCAAAATTAAATGGAAGAGGGGACCCTTCAGAAGACAAACCACCCTCTGAGTGAATTTAAGGACCACATGACAAGAGGAAACACATGCCTTGTATGGTTTGGGCTGTGGTGGTTTGAAAGAAAATGACCCTCAAAGGGAGTGGCACTATTAGGAAGTGTGGCCTTGTTGGAGGAAGTGTGTCGCTGCGGGGGCGGGCTGTGCGGTCTCTTTTGCTCTAGTTTCCCTCAGTATGACAGTGAATTGATTTTCTGTTGCCTGCAAGAAGTAGAACTTTTAGCTACTCCAGCACCGCATCTGCCTCCACGCCCCCACGCTCCCCACCATGATGATAGTGGACTGAACCTCTGAACTGTAAGTGATCCACCTCAATTAAATATTTTCTTTACGAGAGTTGCCGTGGTCATCGTGTCTCTTCACAGCAATGAAACCCCCAAATAAGACATGGGCCAAAACCCCATAGCTGTGGATCTCACAGACTCTATGAGGCTAACTTACTACTATTATTCTGTTAAATGTCCATAGTACCAATGGCCATTTTAATTCATATCTCTCTACCCACAGATTAGTGTAGCTCTCAGACTTCATCAAAGAAGGATTTTTTTTTTTTGTGTGTGTGTGTGCAGTGGAAGGTGGTTACCACAAAAATTTACAACAAATGAAAGTTCAGAGAATAAGTATTTAGTGCTCAGTTACAGATAGAACATTTGTATCATACCCCTTCACAAGGCTCAGAAACCATCATGGTGGAGTGGATGGAAAGATTATAAGAACTAGATGTCAAGGAAGACGAAAGTGAAATAGTGTTATGTGAAAATGACAACTGCACTTATGAATTGACAAAAGCTGTAGTTGTCTACACAAGATCAGGCCATCCAGCTGTTCCATAATGTAGTGGAAAGAGGTGTGCGGACCCGTATGTCTAACTGAGGAGTTATGGATGGATGAGCAAGAGTATATATACATGTAAGAGTATATGACCAACACAAATTGTAGTTTATGGATTATTGAAGTTGGGGAAATAGGGATGTCTGAGTGGATCGGGGAGACATTAGAGGGCATTAGAGGTGATTATGAGAGAATACATTGTATGATCTTCTCAAAGAACAAAAAAAAACAGTTTTAGGTTTTAGAAGAGGAAAAAAGGGAAAGGAAGAGTAATATCTGCATAGGAATAATAAACCAATCAATTTTTATTAGGAAATTTCATCTGCACAGAGGGCCACAGCCTTTTTTTTTTACTACACGTACACACCATAATTTATTCTGATAAAATATTACATAAATATGTGTGTATTGTATTTCTACAACTGGAACATGACTACTAGTCTATATTTTACTACTTAGCATCATGTCTATCATGGATTGATAGCTATTCTTATTAAATTTGTATATGGTTGAAATAACATATCCAAAAAATTTTATACATCTTGTGATACTAAGAACATGAAATAAACCCATTAAATGGAACTCTCTCCAACATTCTATATCCTAGGATAAATTCAGTAAATTGCAGCAAAGTAGAAAGGCCAATTCAACTTCTATCCAGCAGTAATTATATACACCTTTTAATATATATGTAAGGCTTGCATACTTAGTTTAAACATATGTGAAGAAAAAAATCAGTGCTTATGAATCAGAATTCAAAATATTTATGAATCATTGTTTCACTAAGTACATACTATCAAACATTAAGCATCAGAGTATTACTTTATATCTCTGTGACTAATAATTTGTAAAAAGAATAAAAAAAA
>CABHPP010129726.1:0-46262 GCA_902168425.1 Peromyscus attwateri | reverse complement strand
GTATTTCATGCTACTTCTCTTTAACTGCATCTTCCATATCTTACCTTGTGAGTTCATAGTATTCTGTAAGCTAATTATCTGAAGAATTTCACTATTGGTCAAGCAGTTGCCCACTGGTCCAATTCTAATGTCTCTTTGTTCATCAATGTACATTTTCAAGTAGTACATCTTAAGCTGAGTTCAATCTTTATTATTATATTAATTTTCCACATCCCAAACACAAACACTGTGCTAGGCCCTCAAAATTGGAAAAAGAACTTAATTGAGATCTCCTCATAGAACTTTACCCCTTTACTTATTATAAGAATGTAACCATCCTGTCTTATCTTTCTTAACCATTTACTATATAATTCCATTATTATGCACTTGCTATGCTAAGCAATATCTGCATAGCCTCTTGAATCCTCCACAGCCCTGTGAGACAGGAGCTGTTATTATTGTCTCTTAACAAATAAGCTTAGTCTTAAAGAGGAAGTTAAGATGACAAAGACAATAAATAAGCTTTGAGGCTCATCATCAAATCAAGATTGTGAGTTTCTGATATTCCTTGGAATACATGAATTCTTTTACGACCAGGGTTCTACATTCCGAGCTGCTAATGGAGGATCAGGAATACTGTAGAGAAAAATGAATTTGAGTGGAGAAATAAATGGTGAGCAAAGGCTCTTCAATGTGAATGTCTTAAAGTCAACTGAAGGAATGAGGACTGGCTAGGTTGGACTAGGTAGTTCATTATGTCACGCTGAGAGAAAGGAATGACACACACAAGTCTCTCCCCCCTGGTCTCCAGTTAGAAGCTTTGAGAACTTGGCAAAGTTACCTAACTGTTTTAAGCTTAGGATTTCTCATCAGTGTCCTGGGGTGTTTTAGACATTAACTGGTATTCCAGGTGACAGCAAAGAGTTGGCTGTGGTTATTTTTATTAGCTGGCAATTTCTCCAAGAAAGACCTGAAATGAAACTAGCAGTTCATCTGATGATTTTGCAAAGGAATCTGACCAAGTAAAAAATGAACATGGCAAGTTGTCCCAGGTGTTCTGAACACGGCCAGAGGAAAGCAGGCTGTCTTGGCAACTTTTGCTTAATAATTTGGCAAGTTTTACTCTTTATAGTTCTTTGAACTGCAGTGATCCATTCCAGATGGACTGTGAACTCTTCCAAATAGGTTACAGACATCATCAGGCTGTTACTCCCATCTCAAGCAACAGGACACATTTCTATCCTCATTTTCCCAATTACGAGAGATACCTTTTTTCTCTTAGTGTCTGAAACGTAAGGCTTCTTTGGGCTTTCAATTTTTTTCTAGCAATTATTTCAATGTTCTTTTCTTGCCTACGTAAGTTTGCACCAGGGTTAGGATATTTTCAGAATCTTAAGATTATCCCTTATTGGCAGCAACACAGACATATTTATCTCATTTGATGTAAATTCATTAATAATCAATAAAAGGAATAAGAGAAATTAACATTCAAACCCAGACTTTCTTGTTCAGTAAAATAAAATATGTAGAAGGCACTATGCTATGTACTTTCACCATAATAGTAAATTTTGAATTCATTTGGTGGTAGAAATAGACAGCAAACATCAAGTAAATAAATAACTTCAAAATTTCTAAATGCCATGAAGACTCTAAAACATTCTAATAGAAATACCGACTTCACTGGACAAACTGCACTGGATGCTTCCAATTCACAGAGTTTTGTAAGCATGGATAGTTTATAGGCATAGTAGAGCACAATAGAGATATAGATGGATTGAGGGTGCTGTCCCTAAGTAAACATTTTCTTTTAGTTGTTTTTCATAAGTACAAATGGATATACTTAGTATGAGTGCAATTTGTTCACAGACGGACCAAAAAGGAAAATATTATCCCATTTGCCCCAAATTACTCCCCAAAAAGTCTCTTTAACATCTTCTAGAAAATTTCTTGATGGCAGTAGTATGACTTTCTTAGAAACAATTTAGGTAAGGAAGGAGATCTTCCTGAATATGTGTCTTCACACACTTGTGGTGTGAGAAATGTTATTTCTGAAGAAAGGGGTGACCATGTGTAACAATATCAAATATTTTCTAGTGTCAAAAACTGGCAAAAGATAGGTGTGGTGGTTTGAATAAGAATGGGTCCCCACAGGTTTGAATATTTGACTGCTTAGTCTCCAGGGACTGGTACTATTTGAAAGGATTAGAAGGACTTGGAGATGTGGTCTTGTTGGAGGACATGTGTCACTGGGGGTGGGCTTTGAGGTTTCAAAAGTGCATGCCAACTCCAATACTCACTGCCTCCCTCCACCTGTGGATCAGGATGTATCTCTCAGCTACTGCTCCAGCACTCTCCTGCATGCTGCCATGGTCTCTGCCATAATGATAATGGACTAAACATCTGAAACTGTAAGCAAGCTCTCTTAGTTAGGGTTTTATTGCTGTGAAGAGACACCATGACCACGGCAACTCTTTTTTTTTTTTTAAAGATTTATTTATTTATTATGTCTACAGTGTTCTGCCTACATGCATGCTTGCAGGCCAGAAGAGGGCACCAGATCTCATTACAGATGGTTGTGAACCACCATGTGGTTGCTGGGAATTGAACTCAGGACCTCTGGAAGAACAGCCAGTGCTCTTAACCGCTGAGCCATCTCTCCAGCCCCGACCACGGCAACTCTTATAAAGGAAAACATGTAATAGAGTTGGAAGCTTCCAGTTTAGAGGTTCAGTCCATTATCATCATGGCAGAGAGCATTGAGGCATGCAGGCAGACATGGTGCTGGCTGCATCCTGATCAGAAGGGTGTTTTGACTGATGGTTAAATGACAAGAAGGAACTGGTTAGGTAAAGAGTTAGAGAATACATGTTAAGACTTGGTGAATGGAAATTCCTTTATGACTTCAGGGATAGAAAACAGTTCAGTCTGTACAGTATTCATTGCTAGGCAAAGCTGATTTCCTCAGGAACTGGATTGAGATGTATTACACAGTACTAGTTAATGGGTTTGATTTTTATGTAGTGAATGATGAGACACCATTTAGGCTTTTCAGGGAAAGAATGACATATCCTGATTTGTATTTTAAAAGGTAACTTCTGAAAGGAAAATGGATTCGAGATAGTCAAAGAAGTAAGGCAATGAGCCACGTGGCTGTTGTGTCAAAATCAGGTGAGGGATAATGGTCAGGTAAACAATGATGGTGGTGGTGACTATAGAGAAAAATGGATGCATTTGAAATGTCTCTGGAGGAAGACATAGAAAGACTTTCAGTTTTTTTTACTTAAATCATTACATGGTGCTTTATTTTTTTTTAACCTAAAATTGGGATGATTGCAGGAGAAACAGTTCTTTGGGGGCTGATACAGTTCTGTGTGACCAGGGTAACTATGGCATTCCTATAAGGAAGCATGAACACAAAGCTCCTGAATCTTCTCCAGGCTGTTAGGAATACTGAGGAGTCTAGAATCTAGAATTTAGTGTTGTGGGCATATAACTTTGAGTGTTTGTTTGTGTCTTTGTAGCCATAGGAAGTACAGATTTTGTTAGACAAATAAAACTTCTAATAGTAGATACACGAGTGAGTCTATTGCAGATTAATCATTATTGCTTGCTGTTTTTAATCAATTAAATGTTTAAACTATCCTTTATATGTCTGTATGGAAAAACATGTTTTTTTGCCACAGCCACATGCAGCTTGTCCTTGTGATTATATAGTGTTTGAACTCATGAGAACTTTACTCATGTGACCTTTCTTAACCCTCAGTATAAACTTGTCTGAGGCTATGAATAAAGTTGGCTATTGTACGAGACTAGTCCATCTTATTTATTAGCTTCATTCTCTCAGGTCCCACTGCCTCTAGAGCAGTGACAATTAAGAATGGTAAGATTTCTAAAATTTCCACTGAAAGTGAAAGTTGAACAAGTGGATTTTCAGCCTATGCATCCCACATGCTGAATATCAGATACGTGAGGCCATGCCCGGTATTTATGGAATTTGGATGGAATGTATATAATGTGATAAAGACTTTAAATTCAAATGGAATAAGGAATAATAATTATAACACAAAATTCAGAAGTCTAAATTAGTCCAAATGTCATTAGTAAGGGCAAAAATAGGAGCTCTTCTACTCATGATGTCTGCACAAAGAGCACTTTTTACCTTTGATGGGGAAACAAACTGGACACATTCCAGCCATTCGGATAAAAAGGGTTTGCTGCACAATGCACATTTTTTTGCCTTGGAGAGTTTGTCTTTGGTCTCTGGATAACACTCTATGGCATTCACAATCAAATCATTGTTTTCTTCTAACTGACAGAGGACAAATCTTGCTGCTATTTCCTAAATTGAAAAAAAAATAGTTCTTCAAATTAATTCAAAATGTATATTTAATTCCTATTTCATTAGTTCAAAAATCATGTCTAATTCTTTATTGTTTATTAATCTAAGATCCTACATAATAAATAATGGCTTACATTGCATGTGGTTGCCACTGTAAAAAAAAATTTGTCTTTCACAAATATAGGAAAAGTGGGTACCTTCTACCATATTTATATCCCTTACATATAGGACTTCAAGTCATGATAAATTTGCATTATTTGCTTAGTAAAATTAGATGTCATTTTACTCAGGTTTTGTACCTTTCATTACAATAAGCAGGGACTACACACATATGCAAACTGGACTCAGAAAGA
Source organism: Peromyscus attwateri (assembly GCA_902168425.1). NCBI lineage: Eukaryota > Metazoa > Chordata > Mammalia > Rodentia > Cricetidae > Peromyscus > Peromyscus attwateri. The sequence goes on along the minus strand of CABHPP010129726.1, from coordinate 41,591 downwards.
TTCAGTCATATTCACCAGGATCTTAGTTCTTGGTATCTGAACTACAGCTCACAGCTCAGTATACTCTGCATTCCTTAAGGAGCATTAGCATCCATGAGACAATCCCTACTTTCAATCTGTGTTAAACTTAGCCATACTGAGATACAGAACACTGGCCTTTTCCCAACAAAATAATAAATAATAAAAAAGTAATGAAGAAAAAGAAGTTGCCTTTCACTAGTACCATCAACATCATCATCTTAAAGTAAAACACAGAATATGATATATACAATTTAATCTTCACTGACCCAGTAAAGGAAACAAGCATTTGCCTAACTCCCTAAAAGCACCCACATCCAGTGTGCCAGCATGGCATAAACAATGATTGTATTTATGAAGCAATGTGTGTTTATATAGCATAGAAGTCTAGGTTACACAAACACTGCTTGAAATTTAAAGAATGTATGGAGACAGTTTATTTGGGACATATTTTCCTGCCCCAAATGAAGGGTTTTCTAATAGTCCATATCAGGCTCTATTAGTCATTTATATACATATCAGTATGTATATAAAAATCTTTTCCTAATTCATACTCACTAAGTCTTTAAAAACTTCACTCACAAGGAATTCCTATGAATTGCTATGGGCGTGCTCCTTGCTGTGCCCATGTTTCCCAGTCCACAAGCGTCTTGGAAGACCACCATCACACAACAAAGCACCTTGGGCATGTGCTCCTTGTGTGACTGATCCTTCACCAGCATAATCTTCTGAGTGGGGAAATATGGCCATGGTCAGGAGAGGGACTAAATCTGATAGCACTAGTTCTATTATGACTCCAACCATCAGATGCTTACTGTCACCTTCTCTCTGACTGCTTCCACAGAACATAGTTTGTGATTCAAAATGAAATGCTTATTTTAAAGGGATGTCATTAGCTAATTAGACAAATCGGGTAGGTAGTTCTAGTATGCAGAAAACACATAGACATGGATTCACTTTCCAATCATATGGATTACTTTTACCATTTATGATTTCTGGATCCAAACATGTTTCTTGATTTCAATATATCCTTTGACAACTAATATATGTTATTATTTATATTCTCCTTGAAATCAAAATATAATTTGGATGAATAATGTACATCATTAAAATGCAAAGTTCTTTTCTTGGAAATGTGAGCATACACAAAACAAGATACTGTTGACATGACCAATAGTACAATTTTTTTTTTAGTTTTTTTTTTTTTTTCTGAGACAGGGTTTCTCTGTATAGCCTGGTCATCCTGGAGGTCACTCTGTAGACCAGGCTGGCCTCAAACTCAAAGATCCACCTGCCTTGGCCTCTCAAGTACTAGGATTAATGGTATGTACCACCACCGCCTGGCTAATAGTATCTTTTAGGACACATCTTAGAGACATATTTTGTGAATTTTCTGAAATTATACTATTTAATTATGACATCATTATAGTGTTGTTTTAAGTCTAAGAAATGTTTTAAAATAAATAAGTTGTTTATTTTGAATCACTTGTATGCTATTTTGTTAGAATATTTTATGTAGGTCATATGGTATGCCTATTTCTAATCCCCTATAAATTAAAAGTAAATTCATGTGCATTCTTAAATTTTCTTACATATGGTCATTTGAATTATAATATTATATATCCACAAAAGTATAAAAATTATAAAATTTAGAAAGAAATACGGATCCTTAGAAAGGGATAGACTTGGAAATGACTCTGTAATGAGCTGCTACTGTGAATGCAGGAGGCAGAACACACAGCATCATAAGCAAGGGTTCTGGGTCCACCATGTGCGGAGTTTCACACACTGGTTCAATAAGGTATTGACTGCATGGCTTTATTTGGACAAATTCTTAATTCACATGGTCCCAAATAGCTCATGTGTCAAATGAGAGTTTTTCTAGTCCTAAGCCAGAGTTTATAGAGCTGAGCTAATAGTAGCAAACCATTTGGCCTGCATCTGCTGATGCACTGAATTACCAGGATCAGGTTCTAGTTGATAAATTTCTGAGATGAGAAAGGTTCTTAAACTTTTTGTTGGCACTGCCAGCTGAGCTATATCCCCAACCCTCACTTTACTTTTAATTTTAACATATCAAATTGGCTTAGAAGTCACTTGGTACCTCAGGCCTTGAACTTGTGGTGCTTCTGCCTCAGCCTTCCATGTGGCTAGAATTTCAGGCCTAAACAACAATCTTTTAGAAATTCTCTACTAAGGCAGATAAAGCTTCAAAGCCCTATGGACCATTGAAACCCAAAGGAATTTAATTGCCAATGTTAACCAAATGCCTACTAGAAATGACTTTGAGTACAAATACACTGTCAGTTTGAGCCACCATTCTGAGAAAGATTCATAGAAGTACTTTCAAAATGGCCTAAATCATTTATATATTATAAGAAAAACTAATAATTTCTACTACATAATCTATTTTATATATCCACCCATGCATATATTCATTATGAATATATACATAAAATTAACTCTAAGCTCCCGGACCTTACAATTTTAAAAATTAAAAGAAAGAAATGTTCCATTCCTCTTATGCTACCACATCAGATTAACTATTCATCCAGCCTCCTCTACAATCTAGAATCTCATGTCCTCAATCCCAAAACAATCTGCTTACCTTTCTGCACCCTATCTCTTGACAACATTGCAGTATAGGGTCTTGAAGGCCAACTGTAGAAGATGGTATCAACACCCAAGCCCCAACATGAACTCTGCTATTGTGAACAAGTTAGTTAGCCTCTCTGGTTCTTAGTTTCTCTATTTATAAAAGGGGTATAATAAAGATACCTACCTCTTGATGGTAATCAAACAGCTACTGCGTTCATAAGCACAGTACCTGTCCACAGAAACCTTAAACTATGTATTTAGGATTATTACTCTGGTATGCTTGATGCAGTAGAAAAAAGAACAAGTTATAGAGGCTTAAATGAAATACAGCAGTTTTAAATTATTAATTTAATGAATTTAAGTTTCAAATACAATTTTCCCATAGAAGAGCAGGAAATAATGCTGTTTATGAAAACAATCTCCAGAAAGGAATTTGAAAAGAGCTGGTCTTCAAAGAAAGCAGTTCTTGTCCCCTACAATTTTATTCATTGAGATAATATGAACATGAGAGAAATTTACTGTGAATATGGTCAGTTCAGCCTCATTTGTAAAAACAAAAATGGGTGAATATTAATGATCTAAACATCTAACAGTAAGAAAATAGTTAAAATATTATGATGTAATAGAACAGCATATACCCATCTAAAAAGAAATCTTAATGTGTTTAATCTGATTTAAAAAGGTATTCACAATAATTGGAGTAAAAATCTGAGTCTCTAAGTAGCATATAGTATACTAATTCACCTTAAATTTAAAATATATTCTAAATGCACAAGAGTCAGAGAGGAGGGTAGTAATACTTTGCTAGTTAGATTTCTGAGTTCTTTTCACTAATTGTCACTGGCTTTTTCCTATTCTTATACATGCATCTATATTGCTTTCATGATAAGAAAACAATTTTCAAAGCATTATAACTAATTTCTATCTGAAGCACTCTTGTATGTTCACCCTTAGTTCCAAATGAATCTGGTAAATCAAAATTCATGATTGAGAATCACGCTAACTCTGGAAGGACCTGTGGTTTTTATCTTTCCTGGTAGTAAAGAGTCCTTCAGTGTGCTTCCCTAGTCCTTCTTTTGATATCATTAACTAGTTTCACCAAATTGGACACAATGAGCTCCGGATTATATCCATGCACTCATTTGCAAAAGAGACAAGTGAAAATGGAACAAAAGCAATAAAGATCCCACTAGCAGCAAAAAGATACTTAGAAGGCTAACGTAAAAATAAATTTCTCTTTTCTTTTCATCCAACAAAAAATGTTCACTTCTCTATGTTGAGTCAGTTTGAAAATCAGACAGATTACAATGAGTTCTGTGAGCAAGACAAAAATTACATGAAGCATTCACATTCTTAATGGACCAGTGTTAAATATTTGCTGAATTGTCAAAAATGCTTCACATCTTAAACCATGGATTTAATGTGAAGGTCCCTGCTTATGAGCTAAACCTTCACCCGTAGAGTCCAGATGTCTTTAGGTTGTTTAGCAGTAATTGGCCGCATCAGGAAGAGTGGATTTCCCTCACAGTAGAACTCCCTCAGCTTTAGATTCTGAAACTGGTAAAAGAAAAGATCTTTATTGCAAACAAGACAATAGACTTTACTTCTAAAGATTGATCATAATTTAAGATGTACATTCTATACTAGTATTTTAAGGATAAGAGATATTCTACTTGTTAGGGACATTCAGAGTTTTAACGATGGTATGAACAGCCATGACCTTAGAAGACACTGGTCTTATCTCCCATACTGAATAGCTAAGGAAGCCTGTTTAGAGTCACAGAGTCAGTAGCAGAATAAGATTAACTAAGTCAAATTGTGGAAATTTGTAAGTATGTATTAGAAACTAAGCATAATGAAAACAATTCTAAAACATGCCATACTGAAAATATCAGTGATTGCCTGAAAATCAATTCATGTTTAATGAACATGAGAGAAATATTGAAACATCAAAATCTCTTTATAAACTACCATGAACAAGAAAAATAAAAATAGATGGCTGTGGCTGTGGCTCAGTAGTACAGGATTCCCTAGTGTGTGCAAAATTCCGAGACTGAACAAAATAAAATAAAACAACACGAAGCAGTGGGAAAATGGACAGTTCACAGGGATCTTAATCTATGATGAAAATCCAACCCCTACTGGATCTACCACTTAAACAGAAAATGACAAATACCACTGTGTCCATATTATGCTTAGCATGCCTCTGCTAGAACCTATAAAGCTTCTGAAACAGCTGAAATCACCATGTAAGGAACTACTTCTCTGAGACTAAATTCTTAGGGGAAAAAAGACAGGAAAATACAAGCACATCTTAAGAGATATGCTAGTAAATGGAAAGGCAGAGGAATGTGGGAGAAGAGAGGAGGGAAGAGGAGGGAGTGCTGAGCCCAGAGAAAAGGAAAGGACGTGAGTGGGGGAGGAGGACCATGATTAATGATGTGTGTGATTCTAAAGCATAAACACTCCTGTCACTGCCGATTCAATTCACTGACTGTCGAGTTGGAAAGACAGAGAAAAAATGAAAAATCAACTCTTGTGAGCCACAATAAGCTGGCCTTGTCATACCACAGCGTTTCATGAAATTTATGGAAGAACAACAGCCAAGGAGTTGAAAGATAGCAATAATTAGCCAAATTAAAAATAATTGATTTAAGACATATTTCTGGGGAATTATGTTATTAGATTTTGAAATTTACAGTAAAGCTTATATAACATCATGAGATTTTAAATGAAGAACTCAAGGCCACTTTGCATCATACCTAATCCTAGCCACACAACAGACATCCCAACCTCTACTCAGTTTCAAAAATTATCCATTTCAAAAGTCAGTGCTGAGTGTGAGAAAATGAGAAAGAGAATGTTTTGGACCTGATTTTCTACACAACCATTGTGTTTTATTTTTTACTGTCCTAATAAACTGCAATCCGTAATTGTCCTTAAACTGTAGTCACTTTTAAAGAGGGGCTAGGAGAAGGCTCCATATGCAAAGTACTTGCCTTATAAGCATGAAGACCTGCGTTTTGATTCTCAGCACTTGCACAAAAAAGCATGCATAGAAGTATACATCTGTAATCTCAGAACAGGGCAAACAGAAATGGGAAAACCCTTCAGCTCACAGATCAGTAGGTCTAGACTGAGTTGGTAAACTCCAGGTTTGGTGAGAGATCCTCTCTCAAAAGATAAGATAGAGCGAAATGAGAATACCCATTGCTGACCTCTGACTTTTACATGCACACATACATACATGTATAAATACACACATGCATAACATATACACATGTGAAGAAAACCTGATTCAAACATGAATGTGTATGCAAATATCACTAAAATATGTAAACATTTTACATTTAATTTATACAGTTCAGGGGCTATATACTTGCTTCAATCTTGTTGCTGTCAATCAAAAGTAATAACAGGTTCTCCAATTTGTTGTCCTATGACATATGACAGATTGACCACTCACAGAGATCCTCCTGCCTCTGCCTTCTGAGTGCTGGGACAAAAGGTGTGCACCACTAGGCCTGGCTAGAAAGAAGTTATTTTAATACAAAGAAAATTTAATAGCATGTGCCTTATAGGAGGAAAGTTTTATTAACCTAGAGTCACACAATCTCTCAATGTACATTAAGTATTCTTCAAAATAACCTCCTTTAGAGCCTCTTTATTTATAATTATTAAGTGTCCAGCCGCGCTTCTTCAGAGAACTAAATCTTTGGCTACCACGGTTACTCCACTAGGAGAATAAGGATTTTTTCGTTTTTACTAAGAAGCTTTGAGGCCTGGGGAGACGGCCCTGTAGGTAAGGGCATGTATTTTGCAGAAACCTGAGCTCAGCTCTCAGCACCTATGTCAGGCAGCTCACACGTGCATTAAACTTGAGCGCTGGGGATCCGACAGCCTCTTCTGCACTGTGAGGGCACCTGGACTCACATGTACATTTCCACAGATATACACACACACTTTAAAAAAAATAAGTAAACAGAAGAAATGTGGTGGCTGCGGGGAATGGCTCTATCTGTAAAGTGCCCACTATGCAGGCATGGGAACCTAACTTTGGATCTGCAGCCAGGCTGACGGTATGCATCTCTAAACCCAGTGCTCAGAAACAGAGACAGGCATCCCTCTCAAGCTCACTGGCCAGCCAGCCTAGATTGGTGAGCTCTGGGGTCAGTGAGAGACCCTGTCTCAAAAAAACAAGGTGAGAGAGATTAAGGAAGACACCAACTCTGCTGGGTACCGGCTCCTTGCTGTCGAAATGGGCAAGTTCATGAACCCCGGGAAAGTGGTGCTGGCCCTGGCTAGACGCTACTCCAGACGCAAAGCCGTCATTGTGAAGAACATTGATGATGGCACCTCAGTCCACCTTTACAGCCATGCCCTGGTGGCTGGAATTGACCGCTGTCCCCGAAAAGTGACAACTGCCATGGGCAAGAAGAAAATCTCCAAGAGGTCAAAGATCAAGTCCTTGGTGAAAGTTTGTAACTATAATCACCTCATGCCCACAAGGTACTCTGTGAACATCCCCTTGGACAAAACTGTAGTCAACAAGGATGTCTTTAGAGACCTACCCCTGAAACACAAGGCCAGGCAGGAGGCCAAGGTCAAGTTTGAGGAAAGATACAAGATAGGGAAGAACAAATGGTTTTTCCAGAAGCTTTGCTTTTAGGTATATTTTTGTTCCATCATTAAAAAAAAAAAAAAAGGAAGGCACCCAATGCTGACCTCAGGCCTCTACACACACTTGCATATATGTGCATTCACATACATGTGGACCCACAAACAGGTACACACAATGACATGAACACATACATTCTTCACATACATGCACATCTATGGATAAGGAAAAAGACTATATCAATAGATTAATATTGAGGGGGAAAGAGTTGAAAGAGAAATGATCAGAAGAATATAGAATGGTTGTTGAATGTTGCTATCTTTTCATATGTTCTCCTTTGTGGTCAGATGAAAGGATGAGTAACAGCATTTATAAATTATTTGAGTGCATGCACTGCATAGTCAAAGGACCCAGACACAATCTCTTCACTTTTCTATTTGAAATAAAGTATAATATCATCTGCCAATACCAATAAGAAAGGAGGCAGGAAGAAAGTGATGAAGGCTGGAACCTGCAGGTTTGGGGAGAGGAGCCATGTAGAAACATGCAAACATATTATCCAGGATTGCAAAGAAATACTACACATTAGTGGTGGCCCGTGTATGCAGAGCTGTGCACTTATTTTTAGCATTGCCATCCCTAGTACACATTAGGAATTTTGGTAAGGAAATACCAGAAAATAGGGGAATGACAATATTGAATGTTCTAAAAAATAAAGACTAGGACTGGTCTTATGTGGTCTAGACTGGTTGGAGAAAGAAACAATTCTACTGGACTGTGAGCAAAAGGAGAAAGAAGGATGCAGACAGCAAATTTCAGTGTCTTCAATGAAAACATCCAGATACAAAAAGGAAAAGCCTGAACACAAAAGAACAACAGTCAGACTTTATACTCAGTGTCAGCTCCCCAAATTTGATCAGGCTAAGGTAGAAGGTAAAACTTGAAAGAGACTGAAGGTATGAAAAACTAGCTGATTTGGATCTGCAGGCAGCAGGAAGAGAAAGCCACTGGGCTGGACTTTGACTTTTAAAAACATAAAAGCCCACCTCCAGTGACACACTTCCTCCAACAAAGCCACACCTCCTAATCCTTTCAAATAGTGCCACTCCCTAGTGACCAAGCATTCAAATCCATGAGCCTATGGGGGCCATTCTTATTCAAACCACCACACAGGGATTCAAGGAACTTTAAGATGTTTGTATCAACTACCTTCAGCAGTGGTCTCATACATCCGGTTCTCTGAGACGTGTAGATGAAAGTCCCATGAACACATGAAGCCTAGCTCATTCTTCTCCTAAACTTTGCTTTTCCCTCTCATCTTAACCCACATCAAATGTGTCTCTGTGTCCTATAAACAGATGCTTCTCAATACTTGGGAATTCTGTCCTTTCTCTGTACTCCCTCACTATCTCTGCATACCCTCATCTTCCTCCTTGACCCAGCTACTCTCCAGACCTTAGCCTTGAAGGACATTTCCTCTGGTGTAGATTATTAGAAAAGTAATCTGGAATTAGGACAAGCTTTTGTTCCTAAGCAGGTTTTTAAAATTAAAATATAATTATAATACAACCCTGGTTAAGATGTTCATGATTCCCTTTTATTCAGAGTATATTCAAAAGTCCTAACATGTCATATTTGGCTCTCTTCAGCCTACTTCTCCAAAGTAACCTGGTGAGCACTCCTAATACTGAGGCTTTTGGATTTCACACAGCTCTGTCTTATTTGTTATGACTCAAAGTTATATGTTCTAACTTAGATATGGACCAACTGTCTAAGATTAAAACATCATCTATCTGTGTTCCCCCAGCCTTCACTACATGTCCTTGCCCTGTGTATAAATCAGTCCTATAAAGAGCAGGAGCAATCACTGTTGAAAACTTTGCCTTTAAGAACTGTGTCATAATAACTACCTATTGCAAGCTCTACAGTCAGTACCAAATACACAGTAATTACTGATTACGTGGTAATTTATTACTGATAGTCAGTAAACAGCCGATAAATAAACAAACATCAGAGAAATACAGCTCTACCCAGGCTTTCAAGATTTGCAAAGTCCTTCCCCAGACTTGGTAAATTAATACCAGGATTCACACAAAGCTATACACCGCAGCAACACTATGAATGGTCACCACATCCTACTGTCACTTCAGACCAGCCTGAAGTCACTGGGGGCTCAGCAAGGGGAGAGTGCAGAAACAGTCTCAATGGAGATGGAGAAAAGAAAGCTGAAGTTTCACACGGACTCAAAGACAGAATTGATAAGTAATCTACGGTAAATTAATATGTACTCTTCAGACCATCTCAAAGCTCATGGGGCTACCTTGTAATAAAAATTGGATTTCTAAATAGACCCAGTTTAGAGAAGGATAAAATTTTAGTACAGGAACTATGACATCCAAAAATTAGACCCAAGGAACAATTCTTTTTTAAAGAATGAGTAAGATTTAGCAGCGAATGGAAAACAAACACAGAATGATACACCTGATATATATAATGAAAATTGTGGGGTGATTTGGCAGAAGACATTATTGTACATAAGAATCCCTTCAAAAAAAATCTATGCTAGAAATTTCTCTCTCACACTCTCCATAACTAGTAGAAGAGAAAATTACTAGCAGAGAGTAATATAAAGTCTTAATTCTTCATATCTGCCAAATATATACTAAAAGAGAGGATCCTGAGAGGGAATAAAGGGAGGCGGCTAAGAGCCAAGCCTGGCAGAAAGGAGATATCTGGACTTGCAGGCTATAAACTCACAGAGAGAGCAGAGAGAAGCCTTTTTTGAGACCAGAGAGATGCTACTCAAAGTGCCTAAGATCAGTTCCTCCCTGGCCTTCAATATCCTGGGCCTTGAAGGGCTCATAGTAATTTAACGTCGATTGCTTATCAATTCTATCTTTGAGTCCATGTGAAACCTCAGACTCTCCACGGTGTTTTCAGCAATCTCTCTAAACATCACTGTAGCAATAACTCACATCAAAGGGCTTGTTTGCATCACCCCCAGTCCCCAGCACATGCCTGCTTTAGACCCCACTTTTGAACTACCTGAGAACTAATAGCTCTTCTCCCTCTCTGTCCTATGCACTCACAAAGATACTCAGATCACCATTCCTTGCTCAGAACTATCTGGCAGCCACTCATGTCACTAGAAATCACTCAGTATGGCTTTCTGGCTGTTATTATGTGGACCCTCAGCCCTCATGTTCTGTGCTTGCTTTTACTCTTGCCTTAATTCTCTCTCCCTCCACTCAGAAGTATTTCCTTCTTCTTGTGATACTTTGACTCCAATGTTATCCACTCTTTCAAGATAAGAACATATGGAATAAGGTCTTAGTGCTTTGCTCTTTTTGTCCCTAAGTGGGAAAACAAAATAAGATCTCACTAATCTGGCAAAGAACAAAGGCATCTTCTCCTATGGGTCTTAACCAAGGAAAATTATTCAAGAGATAGAGCAGCTGAAAGAGTAATACATTGTAAGAACTGAAAGGATGCACTATCTTTCTTGTCAAAATGGAAAGAACAAAACTGAGAGACTCCACTGCCATACTGAAAAAAAAGATTAGGGAATCTCTTTAAAAAAAGTTAAGTGTCAGGAAAAAGCCCCAAAGTTCTTACTGCGACAGAACAGCTCTTCCTGGCGGTCATCCAAAAGAAACACTGGGAATGAGAACAGATGTTTATGAGTAAAATGTACATCTCAGATTTCAAAAGCATCCTCTATATTAACATAGTATGGTAGCTTACATCGTGTATCCAAATCTTCCAGCTCTCTGCCTTTTACTTCATCTGCCTTGAAAATCTAAGCATGGGTCATCCCGGCTGTCAGCCTTCCCTGTCTCTAACACAACTAAACAGGTGTCCTTTGCAGAGCTGTCCCTCAGAGCACACAGATTCTCCATAAAGTCATCATCACCACCTTGCAGGTGCCCTTAGTGGTCTCTGGAAAGCTGACTGCAGCCAACACGCCCTAAACAACACTGACTTTAATGACTCCTGATTCTTTTCCCAACTATGACCTACTTCTCCCCAGAGCCACGTTCTCTTTCCTCTTGATCTTCACCCAGGGTAATTTCATCCACACCTAGAACTGTCTCATGGAAATGACTGTGGCTACATCTTACAGCCAACTGTGCACTCAAACAGTCATTAGGGATGCATCAATTCACCAGTCCCAAGATAGAAAACACAGCCTTTTTAGTGTTGGTCTTCTTATGATGCTGTCTTCACTCAGGGGAATCTCACATCACGAGTTACATCACTATGGTAATTTAAATGAGATACCCTTATAAGTCTCAGGTATCTGAATATTTGATAACCAGTTGGTAGCTATTTGAGGAGAATAAAGAGGTGTGGCCTTGCTGGAGGAAGTATGTTGCTGAGGGTGGGCTTTGAGGTTTCAAAAGACATTTCAAGTAGGCTCTCTGCTGTTCCAGTTATCTATCTGCAGGTCTGCCTGCCTACTGCCATGCTCCCCTACCATGATGGTGATGGACTCTTACCCCTCTCAAACTGGAAGCCCTAAATAAACTCTTCCTTCTGTAAGTTGCTATGGTCATGGTATTTTGACACAGTAATAGAAAAGTAAATAATACAATCAGCATTTCCAACTTTACTTATTAAACAGTTACTGAATGTGGCAGGTCTTTCTACCCCTACTGTGCCACATTAGAACAAGCTATCATTGCTTTCTGGATTCATTAAAGTCTTCAAAAATTCCACCTCATATGCCTCCTGACTCCATCTAGTGTATCTGCCACATGGAAGAAGGAAAATTTTTATGAAGTACAAATCTATTACATCTCCTCCTTTTTAAAACCCTTTGAGATTTCTGTTGTCCTTGAGGTAAAGATTAAAAAAAAATACCCAACATACCATGCAGACTTTGCCACAGCTTCATCCCATCCAGTACACTGAATTCCATTTAGTGCCAGAGTATGCCCAGTCCTCCCAGCCTATAAGGCCTTGCCCCGGGCTGTTTCCTCTGTTTAGAACTTCTCTTTCCCTTCCACTAATCTTCAGTCTCAGTTTGTGTCACCACTTCTAGGAAGCCTTACCCAACCTGTTCAGTCAGCCCCTGACAGACCCATGTCTTTGTCTGGGAATACACTGGTTTCGGTTAATAGGACCGTGATATTAGTGGTTTGGTTAATATCTGTTGCATTGTCATATTATGGCTAGAGGGAGCAGAGACTCAGGCTGCTTCTTTACCAGTGCATGATTTGACATATAATATAAAATGTGTGAATTAAAGAAGGGAGACTTGGGAGTCAATTGCCTTGTTTGAATTCCCGTTCCATACTTAGTACCTAGGAGAACTTGTACTGTTTATCAATGGATAAATAAAATAATTAATAATTAATAATTAAGGAATTAATTAAATTAATAAATTAATTAATAAAAACAAATAAATAATAAAATAATAGGCTACTTGTATGGTAAGTGTGATTATTAGGTAATATAATCTATGCAAAGCACTTAGAACAATTTCTGTGACAGAATAAATAAGCATAGTAAGGTAGTTAGCAAACATTTTAACCATTAGGTCAACAGAGAGAAATTCAGGACAGTCAGCAAAACTACACAGAGAAACCTTGTCTCAAAAAAGATCAAAAAAAAAATTTCAGCATGTATTATCTATTTTACATTTGTATTATAATAAAATGTAGTATTTATACTAAATATCAATACTCCTTAAAACTTACACAAAATCCAAGCTAATAAATTTAATGATGCTCACAAAAGGATCTTTAATGACATAAAAGTTATGCTATAATATTCAATAAGGGGAGCAGTATGCAAAACTAATTTTAAAGGATCTATTTTAAAGGTATCTCATAAATATTAAAGCATAAATGTGTTAAAATGTTCATCGTAACAGTGCAGTTTTGTAGTCATTTGGTATTTGTGTTGTGGTTTTGGGTTATCTGAGGACTGAACTCAGGACCACACACATAATAGGCAAGAACCCTCCCACTGAGCTGTATCCTCAGCCCCATAGCTCCTTACGTGATTTTACATTGTCCTACATTTTCCAAACTTTTCAATGCATTATTTTTATAATCAATAGAAATACTTCCTTCTTCATTTTCATGATAGAAAGTAGACCAAAAATGGGCCTGTTGGTATGAAAAAATAAACTTCCTCTGTAAACATCAACTCTCATTTTTTGTTTTGTTTTGTTTGATTTTGGTTTTGGTTTTTGGGTTTTGATGAGGGGGTTGTTTGTTTGCTTTGCTTTTTTATAAAAAGCCATCAGTATTCTTTAAGTTAAAACTGGAGAGTAAAGCAAGATTCCTATTCAAGGCCTCCACTAACGTTCTATAAAGTCTATATTCTGCCTTTCACAAGATAGTTGTATTTTTTTTTTAATTTCCCTTCAGGACTGTCACAGCTAATTTGACACATGGTTCTACTCACTGACTTCTTTCTTCTACTGATCTCCCTATAGAAGTCCTCTTTCTATTCAGTCTTTGCATTATCTAGGCACATACTGTCTCTACATGCCCTGTTAGAGTGAGTCAACCCTTTAACCTCTACATGACAAAACAGCCATATGTGATATGTATTGTCTTTCTCTATGTAACTGTTCTGACCTACGCAGCTAAAGCAACATACCCATCTTATCACCTAGTTTACACGTCTATTATGTCACCTTCACCTGTGACTATGTCTCTGGCATGTATACATAACACAGACCATGATGAAATGTCTCTGTATTTATTCTAGAAAAGGGACTTAAGTAGTAAGAGAGGGAGAGAGACACCACTTCAGCTCTGTCTTCTTTGGTATTAATTGTTTATATTCTACTTTTGAAAAGCTTCATTCTGTACATAGTTTGATCAGTGACGACTCTTTAGGGATATACTTTGTTCCTACAAACTACTTTTTTTCTGACTAATTCATCTAAAAAACCTAGCAATTGTTTTTCTCCAGCTATGCAATCAAAAATTGCTTAGTCTTCCCTCTTAACTCATTCTATTCAGCACTTGAATCACTATAAAAATGCCTCATAACAATCATATTCTGACAGTATACCACTAAGACTTTGAAAATATTTCTTTGCCTACTTCCTAGTGAGTTTATTTCATTCATAACTCGGCAGCCAACTGTTCGGTTTCAAGTGTGTTCCCCAGGGGTATTTTCCATTCTTTCCTTTTCTTGTCCTTCTGCTTTTTACACAAAGATCTTAAAAATATCATTTGTTTGTTTCTCTTTTCCTCTTTTTTCCCTTCATCATTTCTGCAATATCATCCTCCAATATAAAACTCTTTGGTCTCTCTGATTATTAAAACATCAGCACAAAGCTTCTACCAGCTATGGACAGTCTTACTTTTGCTAAACTCCTATTTCTAAACACCATACATTCTCCCACTTCTTACTGTTCTCCCTTTCCTTCACTTCCCATGTTTGTTTGCTCTGTCAGTCTATAAAGCTCACAAAACACGTGAGAACACACTCTGTGCTGTGAGGGAGATGTGGAGAGTGTGTGAAGAATATCCACTCTTTCCTATCCCTACTTTAAGAGATTCTAATCTAAGAGCTTCTAATCTTCCTCCCTTCACTAAGTGCTGGACGTGACTTGCTTCTAATGAATAAAATATCGCACCAGCAACGTGGACAACTTCAGACATTAAACCATTGCATTTCCTCCTAGGCTTTTCATTCTTAGATCACTTACTCTGAAGGAAGCCAACTGCCATGAAGTGAGGACATTTAGGCAGTACACATGGTAACAGATTTAGGTTTTGTGCCAAAACCTTGTGAGTGCACCATCTTGGAAACAGATCCTCTAGCCCCAGGCAAGTCTTGAGATGACTGCAGTCCAGATGACTTGATTCCAGCTCATGGGAAACAACTTAAAAAAACACAGCTGACTCCTCTCGACTTTGTAATCAACAGACCTTGGGTAAAATACTCCACATGTGCAGCTGTAAGCAGCTACATCGTCTGGCACATCATCACACAGTTATAAATAACTAATATAGAGAGCATCTTTTTACTAAACAAATTAACAAACATGCTGATAATTCCCAACATCTAATAAGAATAGGGCTCTAAGTTTAAAAAAAACATCATTGTAAAGTGGAATGACATTGAAGACTGAGTTCTGCCTTCCACAGCTTACCGCTGAGTCAAACCTAACACAGTGTGAAGATCTGGAACTTTACTGAACACATGGCATTGTAATGTCCCAAATTACATTTTAATGTTACCTCATCATCCCTAGCAATTAAGGAAATGTAAATTAAAACAACTTTGAGATTTCATCTCACCACAGTCAGAATGGAAAAGATCAACAGAACAACTGACAACAAACGCTGGTGAGGTTCTAGGAAAAGAGGAGCCCTTATTCACTGTTGGTAGGAATGCAAATTGGTACAGCCACTCTGGAAATCAGTATGAGGAATCTTCAAAAAAATAAAAATAAATCTAACCAATACCTATGTATACCACCCAAGGATTTGGCATCCTACTTCATAGATATTTATTCACAATATTCACTGATGCCCTATTCACAGTAGCCAAGAAATGAAAACAATCTAGATGCCCTTCAATAAAGGAATAGATACTAAAAATGTGGTACATATACACAATAGAGTACTATCGATCTGTAAATAAAAATTAAATTATAAAATTTGCAGGTAAATGGATGGATCTAGAAAAGATTGTATTAAGTAGGATAGCCCAGTCCCAGAAAGATAAACAAACACTGCATGTCCTCTCTCATATAAAATTCCTAGCTCCAAATCTTCAGACGTGAGTGTATAGCATAGAGTAACCACAGAAAACAGGAAAACATGTGGGGTGCTTGAAAGGGAAATAACAGGATAGAGGTAATGTGGAAACCCAGAGAGAGAGCTTCTGCTGGAGAAGAGAAAGGGATGAGGGACAAACAACACCCTTGGCCTGACCATAGACTTACAAAAACCCCAGTATCAGACATGAGAAACTTCCTTTCAAGTAGTTGATCAGAATAGTCCAGTGGCTTCCAAAACAATATAGACTACTGATGCAGCCCTTAGTTGCCTCTCAGAACGGAAGACAAGCCCCTGTTGCTGAAGATACAGCACACTTAGGATACAGGTCCCAGATGAGTGAAGCTTTATCTAACCTGAAAACCTCTTTCCTGCTGTCTAGCTTCCATGGTACTAGATAGAGTATTGCAAGCTTCCAAGGGAAGGAAACAAAAGTCCTTCACAGCTGCAATACCTATGAACCCAAACAACGACTGTAAGGTGCATTAAGTGGCATTCGAATGCTGGAGGTAACCAATAGCTGTCTAATTGAACTTAAGGCCCACTCAACAGGAGGGAAGTCATGCTTGGTACAGAAAGCTAGCAAACTTACTTGGGGCTAGTGATGTCGTGATCCTTAAAAAAGAGTCCCCTACCACTAGTTTGCTAGACCAACATAATCCCTTACTACATTCTAAATCTTATCTGTA
This sequence comes from Peromyscus attwateri, assembly GCA_902168425.1. NCBI lineage: Eukaryota > Metazoa > Chordata > Mammalia > Rodentia > Cricetidae > Peromyscus > Peromyscus attwateri. Next base: position 24,912 of record CABHPP010129726.1, on the reverse strand, counting down.
TACCCACAGATAAGTGTATCTACCACCTCTCATCAAAGTTTTTCTTTACAGCAAATGGAGATCATCACAGAAAACCACGACTGGACACAATGCTGAGATCAACGGATCCAGCCCCAGTAGATACACCAACATCACAGCTCCTGCCATCTGTGGTTCAATGAATATTACAGAAGAGGGGACAGAAGGAAAAGCCAGAATACCAGGAAGTCAGCTGTGAAACAGTCTCTCCTAGAAACTGCTGCATGAACAAGACTGAAAAAATAGGCAATAGCAATGGGCATGTTAACATGAAAGGGGGAAAATGGTGTGGATTCTCACCCCTGACCAAAGAACACAAGCAGCTATCAACTGCTGGAAGAAAGAGAATTAGCCTCTCCAAGGACTGAACCCCTTATTACTTACCCAATACAAAGTGTCCAGCCCTGAACCTATCTATACACATACAAACAACCGAAACAGACTCAGCAGGCTGTGTTCATATATTTGTGCATACATTTGCCTCTGTGTGTGTGTGTTTAACAATAGTAATCAAGGAAAAATAGTTATCAGTTTGATAGTGGGTGACACATAGGAGGGATTGACGGGGGAAAGGGAAGAAGAAAAGTGATGTAATTCTACTTTAATTAAAATGTATAAAAGAATAAAGTTCACAATTTTTTAATTTTAAAATTCAATTTAAAAAAATTCTAATTATTATAACTCCAGATATAGCAGAAGTTTAAGCATAAGACATATTCAAAACATATTGGCCAAAAAATAGTTACCAAAATATATTATTTATCAATAATAATAGCAGTAAATGTCTAGAGGCAAAAAATCAAAGCAGATGACAAGTTGTATACCTAAGGAAGTGTGCTTGCTAGACAAAGGAGAGAGTGAAGGTAGAGAAGAGCATAATGATTCAACACACTGTGAGCTGTGAAGCACTGTGCTTTGAGACAGTATCTTGGAGTGGAGTAGGCCTGGGTTCTAACCCTAGATTTCCTCATCCTCAAGGAAAACATGACTAGATTCTATTTACAGGTACTGTGCTGTGGGATGGTCTGTATGTCAAATTGCTCTGATTGGTCAATAAATAAAACACTGATTGGCCAGTGGCCAGGCAGGAAGTATAGGCGGGACTAACAGAGAGGAGAATTGAGAGAATTCTGGGAAGTGGAAGGCTGAGGAGGAGACACTGCTAGCCATTGCCATGACAAGCAGCATGTGAAGATGCTGGTAAGCCACAAGCCATGTGGCAAGGTATAGACTTATAGAAATGGATTAATTTAAGATATAAGAACAGTTAGCAAGAAGCCTGCCATGGCCATACAGTTTGTAAGCAATATAAGTCTCTGTGTTTACTTGGTTGGGTCTGAGAGGCTGTGGGACTGACTGGTGGGTGACAGAGATTTGTCCTGACTGTGGGCCAGGCAGGAAAACTCTAGCTACAGTACTGGATATGAGATCTGCATGAATCACAAAAGCTCTACGTTTATATGGGAAAGTGTTTCATCTGAATCTTAAAAACAAGTGAAGAAAAAATATTCCGGGGAATGGAAATTGTGATCTTACAGGTATCTGAAATTGTAGTTATCTCTAACCCCAGAGATTGCATCTCAGAACTACTTCTGGAATGGCCTTGGTTCCTAGCAGTCTCAATTAGGAAAACGTCTCCTGAGGTATTTGGTTCCGGATTAACCTTATATAATGGGAAGTGGCTTAACTATCCAATCTCAAATGTCTGAAAACATTTATCTCACAAATTTTCTAAATGTTCCATAAAATGTAAAAGTGACATCTGAAGATATTGTTGGTAAACATTTTTTCAGGGATTGATGTTATCTCTACTAAGAATATCTAAATATTGAGCACCCACCCCAGTCCCAGTCTTATCATGCAAATGGCAGAGAAACAAAAGGCTAGTTCTCTACTTACCAAAATATTTGCCTCAGTTTTATAGATGGATGGCCCATGACTTAACAGTGGTTCCAATGAAGATTTTTTTTCAATGTATAATGGTATAAAAGCACACCATAGCCATTCTGTTTTTCATTTTTAGTACAATATTAAATCAATTATATGATTTATTTTAAATTATAAAATAGTTTTGTGATATATAAGTTGACTATTTGTAGGCTTAAATTCGTGTTTTGAATACATCTCTGATAGGCTATTTAAAGATATAATGTTTGGTAGTTTGGGATAATAAATGTAGTTTTGACTTCTGCTACTTGGTCCCATGGTGAGTTGATCATGATGTAACCCCATTGTAAGTTGAGCAACATCTGTGTTAACTCTGTAGTCAGCAAAATCAGAAACATTTTCCTTTTGTTGCATTGACCTTAAATTTTGTCCTTCTATTAGACGGAAAGCCATCTAAATTATAGAGAACAAAAATAACCCAGACAGAGCAAGTCAATGGCTGCCAAGGCTGTTGAATTTAAGTGGCCTGGGGAAAGGAGGGGTCAATGGTTTCTTGTGACCTTTCAGCTTGTAAACAGAAATAAAATAGGTCCCTAGTCCTGAACTCTTTTAAACCCTTTACTCCTCACTTTTTTGTTATATCACAGAAACATAATGATGTCATGGAACAATGAAGGGGGATGGGAAGTAGAAAAACCTTTCATGTTAGAAGACGGCAAAGCCTGCAGTGTTTGCAAATAGGTGGGAATCAAAGAGAAAGCAACACAGATTTTTAACCTGTGATTCTTCTGCTAGAAACTACAGACCATTTAATTCTCCCTTTAATTTCTCCTCATTCCTTTATATTCTGATTCTGTAAAGAAAATTTAAATATCCCAACTGGGTTGTTGATAACTTAAGTACTGGACCAAGCAATGTTTCATAAGCACAACTAACATGTCGACTAACATGTCCATGCACAACCATAATAGCACTGACATCAAGAGCTATGCTTGCTTACTAAATTAAAATGAATTTAACACAATAAGTTTAAATAATTTAAGTAATTGTCTTGAGACAACTCTTATTAAGTGTATCTCAATAAGTATAGTTGGTTCCTGCCATACTTGTGCCAATTAACTTTGAAAAGTCAATAGAGTAGTTATCAGAGATCCTCTCTAAGAAGCAAGCACAATGGAAGAGAAGAATAATTTTGGTGGCTAGACTTTAATATACCAACTTTGTCACAAATAATTTAATAGAATACCAAAATAGTCTTCTAAAAACTTGCTAATGCCTATCCATTTTATAACTCTTAAATGAACTGGTGTTCATATAGTATATATCCATCCTCATATGGTATATAAACATGTAGTGCTCATTTATAGACATGATATACCTACTAGCCATTCACAACTGTCATCTATGACACTAGAAAGTTCTTTCTTGATTAAAGGATATTATATATGTAAATAAAATATTTCAGATCTGATGATGCCACTCCCCAAAATACCTGGCAAGCATTTAATAAAATGACCAAGTACTTAACACAAATAAGCACACATAAACAAGTTAAAAGAACAATATAATATTGAAGTATATTTAACTTTATTTAGTGTAATGGCTAATTTTTTATGATGACTTGATTGGGCCATGAGGTACTTTAGTATTTGTCTAAACATTATTTCAGGGTGGGGACAATGTTTGCATATTAAATTATGAGGACTGTAAGGGTGTTTCTTGATGGAACTGCCATTTGAGTTGGAGAATTGAGTGCAGCAGATTGCCCCAACCAATGCCAGTGTAGATGGGCAACATGTAATCCACTGAAGGGAAAACAGAACAAAGCAGAGAAGAAGGAATGACCTGTTCTGCCTGTGTGAACTAGCACATAGGTCTTTTCATAAACCTGGCTCAAACTCCACCACACTGACTGCACTATTTCTTAGATCTTGTGGGCCCAACTGAAACAATGTTTTTTCTGGGCTTCTCTAGCTTCTGGATGGCAAGTAAAGGGACTTCTCAGCCTCTATTATCAAATGAGCCTTATAATAAATCTAGATGATAGATAGATAGATAGATAGATAGATAGATAGATAGATAGATAGATATGAACTTTGTCTCTGGAGAACCTTTATCAAATTAAGAATTACATGGAGAAGAATGGTGTCTGAAACCAGACGCAGAAAAAAAAATGAGATGAACTAGAAAATTCACCTGTCTCTCAATAGTGGACAAAATTAAGTGTTGTTAGAGCATTGCTAAAATTGGTTTAAAATGCTATTTGTAAATGATAAGTTCTTGTACACATTCTTTAGGTTGTTCAGTATCCTATAAATGAGCAAGGAGGTTAGGGATGGGGGCATTTTAACTCCTTAATTAGCAACTATTGAACAAACTGCCTTGAGCAAAATACTATCAGCCTAAGAGCCAGCTGGATTACCATGATGCTAGTAGCAGCCATCTCAAACATTTCATGGACACCTTGAGAAACCTAAACAAAGATTACAGTTGGTTACCTTGGCTCCTAAAGGCACAGCCTCAGCCTGGGCTGTTTGAAACAGTTTGTACAAGGCTCTTTGTTATCACAAGTCTTGATGAATGATTTCCACCTTAGCTAGAAGGGTGGCCCTTCCCCTGGTCAAGGGACTACAGTGACTGATGGTAAGAGACAAGATCATGATTGGTCCAAAACACGTTTTTTTTTTTTTTTTCTTTTGACTTCTAAATATCTTTGAGAGTGAAACCTATATTCCGAGTGTGACATAATACCACTGGAGTCCTTTGAGCAGAGGCATGTGGCATGTGATCTGATACGCTCTAAAGGACCATTCTAGATGTTCTTTGGAGATAACCACTAGTCACATGTCTGTGTATTTTCTTTTTATCCAGCACAATATTTCTTTGATGAATCCACTCTGAGCTTTCATGTATAACTACTTAACATTTTGTGATTCTCCTTAGGACACAATATCCAATCATCCTCCCAACTCATCCTGTTATCCCAGCCCCCAACTTCAGCAGGTCTTCCCTGGGAACACTCCAGCCAAGAAGGCCAGAGAAGAAAATAGGCCAGTGAAGCATGGAGTTGAGCTTCAGATTTTCAGTCTCCCTCCTCCCCTCTTCATCCTTAGTTCAGAAAAGAAAGTTCCCTCAGCACACAATAATCAAAACACTAAATGCACACATCAAAAAAGAATATTAAAAGTTACAAGGGGAAAAGACTAAGTAATATATAAAGGTAGACCTATTAGAGTAACACCTGATTTCTCAGTGGAAATTCTAAAAGCCAGAAGGGCCTGAATAGATGTTCTATAAACACTAAGAGATCACAGATGCCAGCCCAGACTACTATACCCAGCAAAAATTTTGATCACAACAGATGGAGAAGATAAGACATTCCATGACAAAAAAAAAAAAAAAGCAACATCTTAAACAAATCCAGCCCTACATAATGTGCTAGAAAAAGAAAACTTCAACCTAAAGAGGTGAACCACACCTAAAAAAATACAGGTAATAAATAATCCCAGGCCAGAAATTCAAAAGAGAAGAAACACACACACACACACACACACACACACACACAGAGAGAGAGAGAGAGAGAGAGAGAGAGAGAGAGAGAGAGAGAGAGAGAGAGAGAGAGATTGAGCAAAATAACAGGAATCAACAAACACTGCTCATCATCGATCTATTCAACTTCAGTGGTCTCCATTCCCCAGTAAAAAGATAGACTAAGAGAATGGATGCAAAATCAGGATCCATCCTTTCGATGAATCCAAGAAACATACCTTAACATCAAGGATAAACATCACCTCTGGGTGAAATGATGGGAAAAGACATTCCAAGCAAATGGACCTAAGAATCAAGCTGGTATAGCCATTTTAATAGCTGATAAAATAGACTTCAAACAAAATATGAATCAGAAGAAATAGGAAAAGACATTACATACACAAAGGAAAAATCCACCAAGAGGATATTGAAATTCTTAACATTTATGCCCAAAACACAAGGGCACCCAAGTTTATAAAAGAAACACTGCTACAGCTTAAATCATATATTGACACTCACACACTGATAATGGGAGACTCTTGCCAAAAGTAGATTAACTAGATAAAAACCAGAGAAATGCTGAAGCTAACTGACATTACAAAACAAATGGACCTAATAGACATTTACAGACTATTTCACTCAAACAAAAGAATACACATTCTTCTCTGAACCTCATGGAACTTTCTCCAAAATTGACCACATACTCAGCCACAAGGCAAGTCTCAACATATACAAGAAAACTGAAATAACACCCTGCATCCAATCTGACTACTATGAATGCATTGAAGCTAGAACAAAACAGAAACAACAGCGTACAAACTCATGGAAACTGAACAACTCACTACCGAATGAAAAAAACAGTCCAGACAAAAATTCAGAAAGAAATGAAAGACTTTCTACAATTTAAGGGAAATGAATACACAACATATCCAAACACAATGAAAGAAATTCTAACAGACAAGCTCATAGCACTAAGTGCCTACATGAAAAAAAAATGGAGAGATCTCATACTAGTAACATAACAGCACACCTGAAAGCTCTAGAACAAAAAGAAGAAACCATAACTAAAAGGAGTAGACAGCAAGAAATAATTAAACTCAGGGCTGAAATCAATAAAATAGAAACAAACAAACAAACAAAAACACTACAAAGAATCAATGAAACAAAGAGTTGATTCTTTGAGAAAATCAGATTGACAAACCCTTATCCAAACTAACTAAAGGCAAAAAGAGACTATCCAAATTAACAAAATTAGAAATGAAAAGGAGACATAACCAGAGACTCCAAGAAAATCCAGAGAATCGTAAGGACATACTTTAAAACCTATACTCCACCAAATCGGAAAATCTTAAAAAAAAAAAAAAAAACAATTTTCTAGATAGGTACCAGTTAACCAGTTAGCAAAGTTAAATCAAGATCAGATAAACAATTCAAACAGACCTATAATACCTAATGAAGTAGACGTAGTAATTAAAAGTCTCCAAACCAAAAAAAAAACAAAAAAAAAAAAAACAGAGCCAGATAGTTTTAGTGCAGAATTCTACCAGACTTTCAAAGAGAATTCATGCCAATACTCCTCAAATTATTCCACAAATTAGAAACAGAAGGAACATTGCCCAATTCATTTTACAAGGTCACAATTACCCTGACACCCAAACTACAAAGAAAGAGAATTACAGACCAATTTCCCTTATGAACATAGATGCAAAAATTCTCAATAAAATACTTGCAAATCAAATCCAAGAATAAATCGAAAAGATCATCCACCAAGACCAAACAGGTTTTATCCCAGAGATGCTAGGATGGTTTAGTATACAAAAATCATTAAATGTAATCCACTATGTAAACAAGCAAAAACAAAAACCATACGATCATCTCATTAGATACAGAAAAGGACTTTGACAAAACCCAATACCCCTTCATGATAAAAGTCCTAGAGAGATTAAGGACATAAGGGATATATATACCTTATAATAAACAAAATATACTTAGTTTACAGAAAGTCCATAGCCAAAATCAACTTCAATAAAAAGAAACTCAAAACAACTCCACTAAAATTAGGAACAAAACAAGGTGGTCCACTCTTTCCATGATTATTGAATGCAGTACTTGAAGAATGCAGTATTGCTAGAGCAATAAGACAATCAAAGGAGATCATGTGGATACAAATTGGAGAGGAAGAAGTCAAAGTATCATAATTTGCAGACATTATAATAGTATACATAAGTGACCCTAGAAATTCCACCAGAAAACTCCTACAGCAGATAAACCCATTCAGGAAAGTAGATGAATACAAAATTAATTCACAAATACTGATACCCTTCCTATACACAAAAGACAAACAGCACCTTTCACAATAGCCTCAAATAATATAAAATATGTTGGGATAACTAACCAAGCAAGTGAAAGACTTATGTGATAAAATCATTAAGACACTGAAGAAAGAAATTAAAGAAGACATCAGAAGATGGAAGAATCACCTATGCTCATTGGTTAGGTAGGGTTAGTATAGTAAAAATGGTCATCCTACCAAAAGCAATCTGTAGATTCAATGCAATCCCATCAAAATTCCAACACAATTCCTTACAGATCTTAAAAGGAGAATATACAGCTTCATATGGAAACACACACAAAAAAGAAAAACAAGATAGCTAAAACACTCCTGAATAATAATTAAAAAAAAACAAAACCTGCTAGTGGTATCACCATCCCTGATCTCAAATTGTACTACAGTGCTATAGTAATAAAAGCAGCATCGTACTGGCAAAAACTAACAATTTTTGCATTTTTTTTTTTTTGGTTTTTTTTCGAGACAGGGTTTCTCTGTGTAGCTTTGCGCCTTTCCTGGAGCTCACTTGGTAGCCCAGGCTGGCCTCGAACTCACAGAGATCCGCCTGCTTCTGCCTCCCGAGTGCTGGGATTAAAGGCGTGCGCCACCACCGCCAGACAACAATTTTTAAAAAAGACATGTCAATCAGTGAAATCAAATCAAAGACCCTGACATATTCACATACTTATGGACAACTAAATTTTGATAAAGAAACTAGAAACACATACTGGAAAAAAAGTACAACATCTTGGGTAGTAGTCAAACAGGATTGCTGCATGTAGACTAACCCAAATAAATCTATATTTATCACCATGCACAAAATTCAATTCTAAATGGATCAAAGACATCAGCATAAAATCAGACATATTGAATCTGACAACAGAGAAAATGGGGAATAGCCTTGAACTCATTGGCACAAGAAAGACTTTCTGGCCGGGCGGTGGTGGCGCACGCCTTTAATCCCAGCACTCGGGAGGCTGAGCCAGGCGGATCTCTGTGAGTTCGACGCCAGCCTGGTCTACAGAGCCAGATCCAGGATAGGCACCAAAACTACACAGGGAAACCCTGTCTCAAAAAACCAAAAAAAAAAGAAAGAAAGAAAGAAAGGAAGGAAGGAAGAAAGAAAAAAGAAAGACTTTCTGAACAGAACACCATTAGCACAGGCACTAAGAACAACAATCAATAAATGGGACCTCAAGAAACTGAAAAGCTTCTGTAAGGCAAAGGACAACATCATTCAATGCAGCAGCCAACAAAATAGGAAAAGATGTCTACCAACTCCACATCTGATAGAAGGCTAATGACCAAAATATATTTAAAAAAAAAAAAACTCAAGAAGCTAGATATCATGAGAACAAATAACCCAATTTAAAAATGGGGTAAAGATCTAAACAGAGAATTCTCAAAAGAGGAAACAAAATTGGCTGAGAAACACTTAAATTAATATTCAACATCACAAGTCATCAGGGAAATGCAAATCAAAACTACTCTGAGATTTCATTTTATACCCATCAGAAAGACTAGGATCACATATAACAAGTGACAGCTCATGCTGGCAAGGATGTGGATTAAAGAGAACGTTTATTCATTGCTGGTGGGAATGCAAACTGGTAAAAACATTATGGAAATCAATATGGCAGTTCTGCAGGAAGATGGGAATCAATCTACCTCAAAATACAGCTATATCACTCTTGGGCATATATACAAAGATCACTTAATCCTGCCACAGAGACTCTTGCTCAACCATATTCACTACTGCTCTATTCATAATAGCCAGAAATTGGAAACAACCTAGAGATGTTCCTCAACAGATGAATGGATAAAGAAAATATTGTACATTTACATAATGGAACAGTACTCAGCTGTTTAAAAAATGCTATCATGAAATTTGCAGGTAAATGGATAGAACTAGAAAGAAATCATCCTGAGTGAGGTAACTCAAACCCAGAAAGACAAATATAGTGTCTTATATGTGGATATTAGCTGCTGAGTAAATGATAAGCTACAATTCATAGATGTTAGGTATAAAGTAAGGGACTCGAAAAGTGGGGATAGATCTCATTAGGAAAGGGAAATAGAATACACAGTCATGGACAGACCAGGGAGGGGACCTGGAAAAGGAGGGTCAGGGTGAGAGAGGAGAAGGAGATTATGGAGGGAATATGGGTAGACACAGCTAAAATTAATGCCATTTGAAGGCAGTATGGAAACAATACAGTAGGAGCTTCCTAAAATAGACACATATATGAAGAGGATCTAAATAAAATTGCCAAATAATGGGGGAGACAGAGGCCCAACTAGACATCTCTCTTCACCAAATGGAGTTTCTAGTACCAGGATGGGTTGCATCTAAATGAGTTGTTGGCCAAAGGGGTTTCATGAGAACCCCCAAACAATCCAGCTCTTGCCAAGGCTAAAGGTTGTTCTCCATAATCTGACAGTAAGGCCCCATTGCTGAAGACAATACCTACACAACTTACTGAACATGAAGTTGAGCCTGTGCCTACATAGAGCCTTTGACCACTGTGCCAGTGTCTTTTGTACAAGGTAGTCTGCCCACTGTCAAAGAAGAAACATTAACACCAGCCCAGTCACAAAGCCTTGGTCTACAATGGTGCCTACCTGCATGATATGCTGCTAGTGCAATGGTGGCACAAAATTCATGGGAGTAACCAACTACTGTCTGACTTGACTGAAGACCCACTCTACAAGATGGAAAACATATCTATCCAACACTGCTTGGGTGACCAAGAACCTGAGACTAGATAGCCCAGGAATCTAAGGTAAAACCAAATAATACTGCTCTAAAAAATGAAAATGAAATGTTGTGATAAAATGATTCCTAATGACATTCTCTATACTCATTGACCAGGCCTTGCTCAGCCATCATCAGAGAAGCTTCCTCTTAAAACAGATGGTAATAAATACAGAGACCCACAGCCAGACATACAGAGAAGGAGAGATCTTTATACACTCAGCCCTAAATGAGATGCCTCCATCAAATCCCTCCTCTCAGAGCTCAGGGAACCCCTCAGAAGAGGAGGCAGAACAAGTGTAAGAGCCAGAGGGGATGGAAGACACTAAGAAAACAAGGCCCTCTATATCATCATGATCAATGCACATATGAACTCACAGAGACTGAGGCAGCATTCACAGGGCCTGCGTGGCTTTGCCCCAGAGAGGGTCCTGGAGCTGAAAGGAGAAGTGGATGCATTTCCCATCCCTAACCTAGAAACATGCAAAAGGAAACAGTTTTCTACAAGGGAGTCTCTCAAGAAACTAATCTTAAGGGGGTGCTGCATGCCCAGTAGGAGACGGCCCATGGAAAACACACTCAAGGGCATCTTTGGAGGTTCTTTGTCCTGTAATGTTGTGTCAGGGCATTTTTTAAAAATTTAGCATATGTTTTATTTTTATTTTACTTTATTTTATTTATACACATATATTTTTCTTTCTTTTTAACTTACAGGTCCATTGCATATATATTATGGCTTCCAGTTTAATGAGGTAACCCAGACTCAGAAAGACAAACATGGTATGTACTCACTCATAAGTGGATACTAGATGTAAAGCAAAGGAAAACCAGACTGCAACCCACAACTCCAGGGATGCTAGCCAGTAAGGAGGACCCTAGGAAAGACACAAGGATTGCCCGGTGATGAAGAAAAGGATGAGATCTACAGGAGCAAACTGGGGGTGATGGGGGGTAAAGGAGGGCAAGGGATGGGTGAATGAGAGCTTAGGGGAGCGGGAGGTTCTAACTGGATCAGGAACAGAGTGGGAGAACAAAGAAAGAGATACCATGATAAATGAAGGCAGCATGGGAATAGGGAGAAGCAGAGTGCTAGAGAGGTCCCTAGAAATCCACAAAGATGACTCCACTATAGACTACTGGCAATGTTTGAGAGGGTGCCTGAGCTGACCTACTCTGGTGATCAGATGGCCAAATACCCTAACTGTTATGATAGAACCCTCATCCAGTGACTGATGGAGGCAGATTCAGAGATCCACAGCTGGGTCCCAGGCGGAGCTCCAGGAGTCCAATCAGCGAAAGAGAGGAAGGATTATATGAGCAAGAGATATTGAGACCATGATGGAAAAAGCACAGGGCCAAATAGCCAAACTAGAGGAAACACATGAACTGTAAACCAATAGCTGAGGAGCCCCCATGGTATTGGACTAGGCCCTCTAGATAAGTGAGACAGTTGTTTAGCTTGAACTGTTTAAGGGGCCCCCAGGCAGTGGGACTGGGACCTGTCCCTAGTACATGAGCTGGCTTTTTGGAACCTAGGGCCTATGCTGAGACAATTTGTGCAGCCTTGGTGCAGGGAGGAGGGGCTTGGACCTGCCTCAACTGAATATACCAGGTTCTGCTGAGTCCCCATAGGAGACCTTGCCTTGGAGGAGGTGGGAATGGGGGGGTCAATTGGGGGAAGCCTGGGGGGTGGGAGAAGGGAGGACAGGAGAATCTGTGGTTGAGATGTAAAATAAATAGAAAATCTCTTCATATGAATAAATAAATAAATAAATAAATAAATAAATAAACAAAACAAAACAAAAATTTAACGTATGTTTTATTTTTATTTTACTTTTTTATTTACACATACATATTTTTCTCTCTTTTTAACTTCCAGGTCCATTGCATATATATTATGGCTTCCAGTTTAGTGTTTTTATAGGATTCCTGGGTGTGTGAACGAGTGGATCTCTGCATCTATATCTGTTTCTTGTGCCTTTTCTTGGGATCTTTTCTTTCTATTTGTTTATTTTATCCTATTCCAATGTACTAGTTTTTGTTTTATCTTATTTTATTATTATTCCTTAGAAGTCTGTTTTCTAATGAGAGCCATAAAGGAAGTAGATCATAGGGAACATGGATAAGAACTAAGAACGGTGTAAGGGAAGCTATAATCAGGATACGTTGCATGAGAAATGATAGCTACTTTCAATAAAATCAAAAATAAAAACAAAAAAACAAAACAAACAGGTATCTAAGGAAATGGGACCTCATGAAACTGAAAAATTTCTGCAAGGCAACGGACACCATCCTTCAGACAAAGCAGCAGCCTACAGAACGGGAAAAGGTTTTTACCAACTACACATCTGAGTGAGGGCTAATATCTAAAATATATAAAGAACACAAAAAAAACTGATCAAGAAAACAGACAACCCAATTAACATATGGGGTACAGATCTAAACAGAATTACTGAACAAGGAAACATAATTGGCTGAGAAACACTGAAAGAAATGTTCAACATCCTTAGCTATCAGAGAAATGGAAATCAAAACTGTTTTGAGATTTCATCTTACACAAGTTAGAATGGTCATTATCAATAAAACAAATGACAGTTCATGCTGGTGAGGATGTGGAGTAAGGGGAACACTCCTCCATTGCTGGTGGTAATGCAAACTGGTACAGCCACTATGGAAATCTGCTGGTTCCTTGGGAAGCTGAGAATAGATCTACCTCAAGATCTAGCCAAATCACTCTTGGGCACATACCCTAACGACTCCACATCCTACTACAGAGACACTTGCTCAGCCATGTTCACTGCTGATCTATTCATAATAGCCAGAAAACGGAAAGAACCGAGATGTCCATCAGCAAAAGAATAAAGAATATGTAGTACATTTTACACAGTGGAATACTACTCTGCCATTAAAAAAAAATAAATCATGAAGTTTGCAGGTAAATGGATGGAGCCAGAAAAAAATCATCTAGAGTGATGTAACCCAGACCCAGAAAGAGAAATAAGTATGCATTCACTTATATCTGGATGCTAGCTAATAGGTCTTAGACAAGCAAGCTACAATCCATATTATCATAAGATTAGGTAGATAGTAAAGGACTAGGGGGTAGGGATGGATCTCCCCAGGAAAGGGTAATATAATAGATAGTTATGCAGAAATTCTCACGGAAACCATGTATGGACACTCTTGAGAAAAGAAGGCAGCATCAAAATGAATGTGGAAGATAGGGGAAGAACTACCATCCAAAATCAGTTGAAGAAAATCACCATAGAGAGGCAATAGAGTCTTCATGAAGAAGGTGATGGAGTCACAGTAGGTAGTGTCACTGCTGTATGTTCAAGAGGCACCATTGTGGATTCAAGGACCCACACTGCACCCCATTGTACCCACCACTTCCCTGCACCTCACTCTCTTCCCCTGACCTCCAAACTTTCATAGCCTTAATAGTCTAGCAAAAACTGTGTTTTAACAGGAAGAGAAGGAATTGATTTTACCCTAGTGGCAACCCCAGGGAAGCCTCAGAATTCATTACACTAGCTAGCTTATTTTACTTTGAGTCAGAATTTTGTCCTCTCTTATACAGTGGGTTGAAAAAGAGATAGCTGCCAATTTCACAGAAACTCTCAAGTGCTCCAAATTAAATAAACAACTTCTTAAAAATGAAGTTACCTGATTATCACTGAATGCCAAAACCATTAGAGAAAACAGGAAAATTCATGCCAGAGAAAACAATAGGACAATGATATAATATGTGCAAATGTGCATAATTTTTGATTCAAGAACTTTAACAACCAGAAGTCTTTGGAGGAACTAGAATATGTACAAACATATACTGTGTGAGAACAAGTGGAAATATTCTTATTAAGTAAGAAGTCTGAAATATCCATGGCAAAATCTTGGAGATTCTTTAATTATATGCATACACAAATACTTCACAGATATTATGAATAATTATGTAGAAAATTAAATCAAGAGAAAATGTTTAATTTTTAAATTAAATGCACATTTTAAAACATGTATGTATGAATACAGCAATATTTATGAATAATTATCATAACACACATGACCTATGAAAATTCCATACCTACCTATGGATGTTATACAACCTGTTTATGGTAACACATTTGTTAACTGAAAAAATAGTAAAGAAATAAAGCATTGTTGATATAGATCCTGCTCCATCATGCTGTTCAGATTACAAGTAATTTTGTTTTCCTTCTTCATTTATGTATATTTTCCACATAATCCTCAATGAAAAAAGGTTTTTCCAGAACTGATTAAATTTATATCAACCTGGTTATAATTACTAGTATGCAAACTTTTGATGGAGGGAATTTCTCAATCGACATTTCCTCATCCTAGTTGACTCCAGCTTATGTCAACTTGACAAATAAACTAATCAGTACGCATGTTTTTAATCTAATAATAAAAATAAACCATTCAGTCCCACAAACATAAAGTTTTCTTGATAATCCTTAGGCAATGAAACTTATAATTAACACTTCATTTGAATTAATAAGATGCCATATTGTTTTGCTTGGGGAAAGTAAATGGAAATACATCTAAAACTTGACCCCATCTGAGACGTCTAGGCATTTTCAAAAGTAAGTATTCAAATATAATTTTCACTAGATAATCAAAGCTAACCGACTGAGTTGGATAGCACTTTTGTGGCTAGCCATGACTGACAGGGATGAATGAAGCTGCACTAACAAGAGGTGAGCCAAACATAGCCAGTATGTACCCTAAATATTCTCCTCCATTATTGCACTTACTAGGCTTAGACATTAAAGTTGCTGCAATTGCCATGTTTAGCAAATTAAATGTTTAAAATGTAAATAGTACCACAGTAGATTTGAAAAAGAACCAACCAGAAACGGCACACTGAATAAAGTTGGGGGGGAAAAAAACTTTTAAAAATATTTAAGTATAGCTAAAAGGTAAGTTAAATTATAAAATTACAAAAATATGAGAAAAATGTAGAATGAAACACAAAGTGGAAAAGGATGAAACACAGAATGGAGATAAGATGCAAAGTAGAAACAATGAAAAGTTATAAGATATGTGAAATTAAATTACAGGAGGACAAAAGAGAAAAAGCTACATTGGAAAGAAAATGACTAAGAACTTTTCAGAATAATGAAAAGCATATTTTTCTAGTTGGATTTCTTTGCTTTGATAAATACCACGACCAAAAGCAGCTGGGGTAGGAAAGGGCTCATTTGGCTACAGGTCACAGTCCATCATCAAGGGAAGCCGCTGTAGGAGCCATAAGACCTGGACACAGCACACTGCTTACTGGCTCACTCTCCATGACCTTATGGAACCCAGCACCACCTGTCCAGAGATGGCGCTGCCTATAGTGTTTGGGTCCTCCTATAGCAATTAAGAAAATACCCCCACAGACTTGCCTATGGGTCAGTACAATGTGATGGAGCCAACTCCTCAACTGACGTTCCCTCTTCCTGGATGACTCTAGTTTGTATCAAGTTGATAAAATGTAACTAGCACAACATTCATCCACACATTTAAGCAGCCTAATAAATTCCAGGCAGGAAAAATAGAATGAAATAAACAGGAACATCATAATTGAAATTAATAATAAAACTATGAGAAAAATCTTAGAAGTGGTCAGGAAAAGAAAAGCAGGTGTGCTTTGCTCCTGAGGAGAAGCAGCATGCCCATGCTTTGAACCTGAGCCAAGCCAACAGCCTCTCAGAGCAGCAGTGACAGCCAGCAAACAGCAGGGAGAACGTGAAATGCTGAACGGGGTGAAAACCAGAATGCTAATTTGGATCCTACACACAGTCAAAATGATTCAAGAGTAAATCTAGGATTGAAGTTAAAGCTGGGATGATGTAAACTCATTGTAAAGGAACGGCAAGAAGGTATTTTGAGAAGGAGGTAAATAGGATTCTCTCAAAGACCAGAAATCAGGGAAGAAATGGTAGCAATGAAATCAGAAGGAATTCTACCTATTTGTGTAACAGAGTAGTAAAGTCTGGGAGGTACAGAAGCAGTTAGGATTCATTACAAAACATTCTGAAATGAGGGTAGGAAAAAAAAACTCGAGGTTCTTACACTCCCAAGAAGTGTAAATTAATAATCCCCATAAAGCAAGCAAATTCTTAATGTTTAATCAGTTATAACAGTAAAATTGTATTAAACTTTTTATTAAAATTGTCAAAATGGAATTATAAAAACAAAAGTGAGAAAGGAGTGCAGAGGAAGTAGAAATCCATAGTAAGACATTGATTAAGCCCAAATTATTCAACAATACATTAAGATAAATTAAATGCTACAACTTAAAAGACAGGTTTTCATATTGGTTGTTTCAAAGATGGAATTATATAATATACACAATATGTGTAGAAGTTGCATGGGTTTAGAAAGGTTGAGAAGAGTGAAAACAAGTACATCATGCAAACATGAACCAAAACAAAACTAATACAGTGGTGGGAACAGCAGAAAAATCGAGTGTTATGTCTGTGACTCAGGATGTGTGAGCGTGAGGCTGAGACATGAGAATCTGAGCAATCATCATTGGTTATTCTTTTGAACTCTGGAATCTATTTGACAATCACACCATTTATAAAACATAGATTTCATAAAAGATGGAAGTCTGGACAACAGAAATGAATAAGTAAATCACAAATCCCTTCAACCAGGACTTCTTCAACATGGACAGTCAGCCAGATAACATTTTGGGGGGCTGTCAGATGTTCTACAAAAAGTTGAGCAGTATCTCTGGCCCATAGCCCAAGATGCCAACGGTACAATTCCTCTATTTGTGCAAACAAAATTATCTCCAGCCAGGTTTTATTGATTGTCTGCTATGTGCTGGGGACTGTTCTAGGTGTTGGAAACACATCATTGAAGAGATTAAACTATGCTTTGAATCACTGAGGTTTTTTTTGAGGAGGTGCAGGCAGACAGGTAGAGAGAGTTCACCACCTAAGGGAGAGTAATAAGGGTTCAGGAGAACCCCTTACTGGAGCTGAAGCAGAGCCTTTCTTTGCAGAACTTTGTTTCCTTATTGTATGCTGTGCTGGGGATCAAACCAAGGGACATTCGCCGGGCGGTGGTGGCGCACGCCTTTAATCCCAGCACTCGGGAGGCAGAGGCAGGCGGATCTCTGTGAGTTCGAGGCCAGCCTGGGCTACCAAGTGAGCTCCAGGAAAGGCGCAAAGCTACACAGAGAAACCCTGTCTCGGAAAAAACAAAACAAAAAAAAAAAAAAAAAAAACAAACCCAGGGACATTCAATGTGAGGAAAGCACTCTATAACTGAGCTAAGTGAAGGGACTCTGACCAGCTCGAGCACAGTGAACATGGCTCTGGCAGGCCTTGCTCTTCTTCCTGAGTCCCTCTGCCTTGCTAAAAACCATTACACTACATTCCTAAAGCTAGCCACCAAGGTCTGTTCCCTTATTTGGCCAATCCCTCTTCCTGAGGCTGACTACTGAAGTCCAGCAATCAAAAGCCCCCTTTGGCTCAACTAATTAACATGCCCAATTAAAAGGGAACCCCTTATCCTAACTCGGTTTTCCCCTATACTATATAAACTGCCATTTTCCTATGTGCCTCTATCCAGAGGCAGTCATTTGTCCCTCCAGGACAAATATCGACCCCCCCACCTTGTTCTTTTTCCCTTCTCCTTCATACTCTGTCTCCTGTCTTTGTCTCTTATCCCCTGCCCTTTGTCCCTCTAAGGCAAATAAATCTCCTTTGTGCTGAGCACTTGGTCTTGTAGATCCTGAGCTAGTACTTTTCCTTTCACTGGACACCTCCAGGTCCCAGAGCCTCTCTTTAAAATACTTCTTATTTATGATCAGGGTTAGTCCCCAAAGCATACTGATTCTGATTTTCAATCATCAAATTTCACTTTTATGGCAATGCAAAAAAAAGCAGCTCTGATTTTCTAAGTAGATGGCCCCATCTTCATCCCTGAACAAGGAGATAGTAATCTAAATGCTGGAATCTCCATTTTGGGAGATAATCAAGACATCTTTTTACTCTCCTGAGTCAGATTATTACAACCTAGTGAGAAAACTCAAATTCTGAAGAGTTTAACTACTGGTAGATAAACATGGCCCTTCAACCACCATGTCCCGTTCACAGATTTCCATTTTATAGGCATCCAGTACCAGCCTGTCTTTAATTCCAATAAAATAACATACAGATATAAAAGGTCAGAACCCAGATTATTAAGCTTAGCTAAAGCAGAGAAAAAAAACGTTATACCACCAAATTTAATTGGGCACTCAATGTTTAAACCTGAGTTTTAACAAAATGGTCATTGCCTCCAGAGTAATGTTTTATAAATTTTCTCTCTGCTTTCATCTCAACAAGGCTATCTCATGAAAGTTTAGAATTGGAATAGTAAAAGGAGCAACAGCATGTAATTCAGCATACTCCTCTTCACCCACCCCCACACAAGGAACAGCAGAACATGAGCTCAGCCTCATAAAAGCAGTGACAGGAAAGCATCCAGTCAAGCTTTGGAACTCACGAGTCTTACATCACTTAGCTAAGCTTACATCACTCACATAAAACCAGATCCCACGAGGGCTTTGCTCTAGTAAAGCATTGGCTCATGTCCCATTTTTTCAAAGGTCACAGAACGTTGTTTTAAATGTATATCTCCTAATAAATTCAGCCATGGGAGAGAGCATTGACAACCCAAGAAAAACATGTTATTTTCAAATCAAAGCCAAATTTTAGAAGGCCACTTAGAGACATTCAAGGACAGGATATAGCTTTCTTTAATATATAAAGAGGCAAAAATAAACAAGTAAATAAACTCTCAGAATGGAGGCCAGATACCAAATGTATCCCTGAAGCTGCTGTTGCAGAGAGGCAGATAGCTAGAGGACAGGAGCATGACCGGGGTATCTCTCAGCCCAGGGCAACTGGAGGCCGCCATGCAAACGGCCACATCACGGGCATAGCAGGAGGCATTCCTGACCACAACCTTATGAAGATTTCTTTTTTATGTACTAAGGCTATTTTTAAAACTTCTGAAAATGTTTTTAAGCTTCAGATAGGACTTTGGATATGAAGTAAACAATTTACTCTCTGAATGAGTCTCTTTCCCGAAACTCAGTTATGTTTTTTAGACTACTTAAAGACATGTTTGATCATGGACATGGAAATATTTGTAATATAACAGCCATTCTCCAAGCACTCAGGTCACAGTTTCTTTTAAACTTATAAACTAAAATTAAATGGTCTTACTAGAAATGCATATGTGTACATGAACATATTTGTTTATAAGCTGGTCATATAATGAAATTACTCTATTGAAGGCATGTAAGCTCATTTTGAAATGATAAAAATGACTCAAAAATAAAATGGAGAGGAGTGTTGAAGATGGCTCCGCAGGTAAAGGACTTGTAGCACAAGGGTGAGAATCAGAGTTAGGATATGCAGCACCACATATAAGCCTACTGTAATGTCCCCATGTAGAAGGTGGAGACCGGCGTCTTTAGAGCACGCTGGCTGGCTAGACTAGCCAAATTTGTGTGAGCTCTCAGTTTAGATGACACACCTTGACTCAATATATAAAGTTGGAATCATAGAGGAAGACATCTGACTTCAACCTCTGGCCTCCACACACATACATGCACAGGGGTACAAATGTACACATGTGCACACACATATACAAATTCATTAATTAATAAGGTGGATTTCTTTACCTTGTATAAGCACAAAAGTATCAAATAACTAAAGATGTTGGAAGCCTAAATGCTTCATGAATCATACAGGCGCCAGGTGGAGATTCAAGTAAATAACCATCGGGATCTAGCAATCAAGTCAGAATCTAGGGTCCAGGACAACCCAACTTCTCTCAGACTAGAGCAGATCAAAACCAGTCAGTACTGGCTGTTGGGTAGAGAAGCCACTTTTGAAAACACAAAAGGACATCGAGATAACTAGTTCCTAGCAGTCTGAGAAATGTCTAAGGAAATGGAGTTCAGTGCCATAGGGCCCTATTTTCAGAAAGTCTGGCAATTAGAAATCTAATGTTCTGCTGGAGAGTGGAAAGTGACTTACAGAAACCAATATAACTAGAGGTCAAGATCCTGAGAATCTTTCAGAGGCATAGTTGATTGTTTCTATTTTATTACAGAGCCAGATTAGACCAGAAGAATGCACATGTATCTTCAGAGGACATAGTTATTCAGGCATCAGTCATAGAGACTAGGATGTGGTGTGTGCCGCTGAGGTGTACCTTATGCCCCTTGGGTACAGATCAGTGAAGAACTCAATAAATGTAAATTGGAATCATTTGAGTTTTTATTGTCACTGTACTACTGGTGATTGAACCTGGGGCCCTGGATTTGTTAGGCAAGCTCTCCGTCACTAAGCTACAACCCAGCATTTAACTATATGTTTTTGAAAGTCTGCAAACACATCCCTAAATATGGGGTGAAGTAAGTGACAGACAAGTCAAATCAATCCTTAAAAGAAATCCTGAAAAGAAAATGGGTCTCACTAGTAGAGCACAGTACTTGCCCTGTAGGCATGAAGACCTGGGGTCAACCAGCCAGTACCCCAGAACAAAATATATATATATTTACTGTGCAGGATATGCCAGTACACTAATAAAGGTTTTCTATATAGTATCTCAATTTTCCACTGTTTCTATCTTTGCTGACTACCAACTGTATGCCAGGCACTTTCTAAAGAGTGTTATGATACAGGAGTTATTAATATCCCACAATGCATAAAGGGGGAAAAAGATGAATATTAGAGTTAACCAGCGATACTGCCTGAGATCACAATACTTATAACTGCTAAGCTAGGGGAAAAAAAACTATGCTTGGGAACAGTGGGTTCAAATCTCTTTACTCTTCACATGATTTGTACTTCTGAGAAAATAGATATCCCACCCTACCCCCACCACTATGTTTTTTATACTGTAAAGAAGAAAATACTTTTTGCCATCCTCAAATTTGATTTACAGCAATAAAGAATTCTCAAAGGAGACCAAGGAGCATTGATGAAATGGAAGAGGTGCTGTAACTATAATGTATCAGCCATAAATAGTCCAATCATAATTTTTCTCATGTCAATGCTATAGCCTGCAACTTTTCTCACCCCCCTCCCTTCCTCCCTTCCCCATCTCCCACATACACACAAATGTTAAAACATGTGCCTGAAAACCTTGGGAAAATACAAGTTCTGAAAATTCCTAACCCTGACACAAATTGCTTATGAAAGTTACAGATATGAATGAACATTAAGTCAAAAATTTGAAATTGAAAGCAAGCAGCAGCTGTGGAAAGTTCAAGCTATTACTCCATCTTCTTAAGCACATTTCTGGAGTGTCTACTCTTAGCAAAGAACTTTCTAACATGCTTTCACATTGACCTGTATCCATATAAATGTGCTGTGGATATCGCTCTGTATGCTGTGAATGTGTTGCTCTGACTGGTTGATAAATAAAATGCTGATTGGCCAGTAGTTAGGCAGGAAGTACAGACAGGATAAGCAGACAAGGAGAATTGTGGGAACAAGAAGGTTGAGTCAGTAGATGCCAGCCTGCCATCCAGGGAGCAGCATGTAAAGGCACACAGGTAAAGCCACAGAACACGTGGCAACATATAGATTAACAGAAATGGGCTGAGTTTAAATGTAGTCAGTGCTAGGCCTGATCTAATGGCCGAGGAATTTTAATTAATATTAAGCCTCTGTGTGTTCATTTAGGTCTGAGCAGCTGCAGGACTGTGGGACCGCGGGAGCGGGGCAGGCACAGGAAAACTTTCAGTAACATAAATGTTTCAGATAAATCTTACATTTTCCAAATTGCATCCAGTTAACATAAATGGGAATTTTTTTAAAGATAAAACTCAAGCTATTAAAAAAATAACATGGTAAAGATTTGGTCTTCCCAAAGTTTCTCCAAAGTAATCTAGTATTCAATTCACATGCTAAAATCCCTAGCCTATTTTTAGATTGCGTTAAGAAAAATATGTGACTATCCATTTTATCAGTGACTGTAGATGTAACCGACCGCCTTATTAAATAAGAAACACAGAGCCAATGTAAAGGTGAAAGCCCAAGAGGTCAGAGCCGAAGCTTACCCGCTTTCCGCTAGCTAGCTTCTTCCGCCAAGAGAGCTCTCCGAAAAGGAGCTACTTCCTGTGCGTCTGATTTATAAAGAGTTCTGGTTCTTCCTTCTCATTGGTTATAAACACAACTACGTGGCTGTCTCGTCACTGCCTCTCTGTCCAGACCTCCCACGTTTTCTATGGTTGGTATTGAGATCAAGGGCGTGTGTCTCCAATGCTGGCTGTATCCTTGAACACACAGAGATCTACCTAGCTCTGCTTACCAAGTGCTGGGATTAAAGGCGTGCACCACCACCGCCCTGGCTTTCGCTATGGCTTGCTAATAGCTCTGACCCCTAAGCAACTTTATTTATTAACATACAAATAAAATCACATTTCAGTACAAATAGAATACCACTATAAGTGACATGTAAGTGCCACATGTATTTACAGTGTAGCTGAGGGGAATAAGGTTAGCTCCACTGGCCAACATACAAATCTCAGTTTCCACATATTCTTTATGTTCACAAACCACAAGCCTAGTTTCTAGTGAAGCATTTTCAGCATACACAGAAACTATATTGTTAAGAGTGCTCTTTCAGTATCCCTTGACTGGAGGACACAGTGAAATCCTCAGAATCAGAACTCCAAGTGGAAGGAAAGAAATGTTTTGTTTGTGTAACGTAACAGCGATGACCCCTGTTTATCATTGCTAAGACAAAGAACAGGTTTTTCAGAGGCTCTATGCTAAGACTGTCGGAGCCTGTGCTTTTGGCAAAGTCTTGACTGCAAGGTCTAGATCCACCATGACTGTATAATTCAGGCCTGTGGTTTTCCAAGTATGCTCCCCACACTTGGAGCATCAGCACCACCTGAGAACTGAACAAAATGAACATTCTTGGGCTCCACAGCCTTCTGACTCAGAAACTCTCAGAGCGGAGCCCAGCATTCCGGGTTTTAACGAACTATCCAAAGTTTTAGTCTCGCTTGGCTAAGAGTAGACCCTCAGGAAAAGTGCTTAAGAAGATGGAGTCTTAGCTAATACTTCCCACATCTGCTGCTTGCTTTCAATTTCAAATTCTTAACTTAATGTTCATTCAGATCTGTAGCTTCCATAAACAGTTTGTGTCAGGGTTAGGAATTTTCAGAATTTGTATTTTCCCAAGGTTTTCAGGCACATGTTTTAATATATATGTGGGGAGAGGGAGAGAGAGGAGGGAGAAGAAGGGAGGGAGGGAAAAGCTGCAAGCTATATATAGCACTGACCTGAGAAAAATTATACTTGGACTATTTATGGCTATTTATTCTGTGTGATCAAATTGAAGGGAAATTTCTACTAGCTAATTACTTCTCTAGAATCTCAACACATTTAGTTCTAAATAGATATGATGCCCAATCTGCTTCTGCAGGGGATTGTGCAACATCAGATTTGTTTGTTTGTTTGTTTTTGTTTTTTATTTTTTGAGACAAGGTTTCTCCATGTAGCCATGGCTGCCCTGAAACTTGCTCTGTAGACCAGGCTAGCCTTGAACTCAGAGATTCACTTGCCTCCCAAGTGCTGGGATTAAAGGCATGTGCCGCACCACTGCCTGGCACACATCAGATTTTATTACATGAAAAATTGCTACAAACACTTGTAAATTACTAAACAACTCTAAATTATTGATGGAGAGAATTAACTTTTCCTGTTATTTCTTAGTCTGAGTGTCATGATATTTCAGATGAGTAGAAGAATTTTTAATGAAGCTTGAGAAGAGTGATGAATAAAGCTGATGAAGCTTCCTGCTGGTTCTTCAATGTTCGACAGATGAGATTTTGTTCTAAAATTCACATCATGACCGACCTCATGATGCCCCCTGCATCTTTTGATTAAGATACTGCGGTTTGGGAGGAAAAGGAGCTAGAGAAAGAAGATGTATATAAAAAAGGGTCTTGTAAAATTATTTCAAAGGAAATAAAAATCTCAAGAATTCACTTTTCTCTCCATTGAAAGGACTGAGCCACAACTGCTTTAGAGACAGTGTTTTCTATTTCTTTTAGAATATGGAAAGAGATATTGGGAGCTCTTGCCTCTTACCAATCCCATTGATACCCTATCCAAAGTTATCAGTAGCAGGTGACAACAATGTTTTTTTTTCCTTCCCCATTCTCAAAAGTTTTAAGTGCATCTGGCCACTTTTTTCCTTCATTATTTTGTAGTTGTAATAAATTACTACCTACCTGGCCCCCTTTCTCTTTTCAAGCTAATGTCCACTTCTTCAATGTTTCTATCTTTAAATGTCTATTTCTTGCTTTTATGAGCTCTCCAAGATGTAAGGATTATGTCCTTAATTACGTCACCAG